>VDFB02043627.1:102033-364505 GCA_007258455.2 Sequoia sempervirens
ATTCTTCCCTATGGTTTTGACGTTACGAAAGTTTCTTCCGCACCTCTGCTTTCCTTACAAAAGAAGATATGCCAAGGTTTTAGCAGCTTCAAGGTTCACTGGGTCAAGAGCAATCATAACACTTTCAGCTTCTTTCAGAGCATTAGCCATCATCTCAATTTTTGGACTTATTAGCTCCCTGAGTTCACTTACTCTGCCGATAATCCTTTCATTTTCAACCCTTCTTCAGCCCGTCTGATTGAGCAAAGATATTACCTAACTATCTTGATGACAAATACTATCGGCCAATGGGTCAAATGTGTTGGAAATAGTAACCAACTGCTGCTCAATATCTTTCACTTGCTTCTCTTTTTTTTTAGTAAATTTTGACAAGACTAAGCAAGACTTGTACACTTTTCCTCCTTCAAATATAGTACTTTGAATATTCTTTATGCAGGAGCCTAACAGATTTTTATCTCTAGAAATCAATTCCTTTAGGCTATTAATCCTGGTCTCTTTGAACTCCTTCTTCACTTTATCCAGGGCCGATTTCTCAAAAGATTCGAAATGAAAATATACATGGCTTATTAACTTTTTCAACTCACAGAAGGAGGAACCTGATGGGTCCATAGCATAAGTAGGCATTATTTTCTATAGAAATCCAAATGCAAGCTTTAAGAGTTCACTATCCTCAATGTGAGATTTCAATATCCTTTCACTAGCTTTGGCTTGGGAAATTTTGGCAACCCTCATCATCTGGATTGGAGACAAAGTGGAAAGATTAAGTGTGTTTTCATCCAACTCAGGATCTAGCTCATCATGCTGCCCCAATAAAGGTTCCTTCACTTCCTCTATCCTGATTTCTTGCTCCTTTTTCTTTTCAACTTGAGATTCTGCTTCAAGATTGGCTTTAGGAATTTCAATTTCTTTAGTATGTGCCTCTTTTGCTTCATCAACTGCCTCAGTTTGGACCTTAGATACAACAAGTGTCTCTGAGTTTTATGCATTTGGAGAGGTCAAATTATCCTCAAACACCGAAGGATCAAACACATTCATGTTCTCCTCATTTTCATTTCTTTCTTCTAACTTATTTATCTCTACATTCACTTCCTCATGTCCTTCAACATGTTCAATATTGATCTCCTCAATATTTACCTTTTCCTTTGACAAGTACTCTTCCATAATTGTCTTAGTTTCATTGACAACTGCATCAGTGTCACCAATCATGAGTTTGTTTATTCTTGACTTGATTTTGAAATCCTTTTTGGATTTATGAAGAAGTAAATCCATTTCTTCAATTCCCATTTCCGGGCACAAGTCAGCAATAACTCTTTTCCTTAGATTTTCTTCCTCTATTCTAGCACTCTCTCTTCTAGTTTCTAGTGCATTATATAGGCTTGTAGGCAAGCCAGACATGATTTCAACAAGAGTTTTATTGAAAACATTCAAGTGCTTAACAATAGCTTCTTCAAGAATCTTCTTACCGAAATCATCAAAAGTCTCATACAGGTCACATAGTGGTATGAGATTTCCATCATTTACTACTACATTTTCAACTTCTTCAACTGAAAACATGAGTCCCAGAAGCTTCTAACTCTCTTACTACTTCAGAGTCATTTTATTCCTCTTCATCTACTGATACAGCTTTGTAAGTTCTTGAGCTTTTATTCTTCTTTCTTCTCCCGGAGGCTTCGGCTTGATTTGGCTGTGTTGTAGGGGAATTCCTAGTTGATCTAGTGTTAATAGAGGATGTTCCCGGACCAACAGATGATTCTTTTTCCTTCTTTTTGGCTACTTCAGCTTCATCTCTTTGCCTTCTTATTTCTTTTAGTTTTTCAACTGGAAGACCCATTATTTCTGCAAAAGCTTCTATTTCCTTTCTCACCTTTTTGGTTGACATGGGCTTTATCAAATCATAATGAACTTGTAGGATTTTCTCTGCATAGGTGCCAAACCTTTCTTCATTAGGATACAGTGGTGAATTTAGCAGATGTTCAGCATACATCCTCAAAATATTTCCATCTACTTCATATCCCATCGACATGATCCAAATAGTTCTAGGATTAGTTTCTTCCATGTAACACTGGTCAATGTTTGTCATAAAGCATATAGTGTCTTTATACTATTCCACTATTGTGGTTGGAATTCTCTCTCTAGCATGCATTAAGCTTTGAATTTTTTTCAAATGACCCCACAGGATTGTGTTGCGGGTTTGTCGATCACCAAGTGAGCATAGTATATCCCAGATTTGAACAGCTATCGGCATATCATTATGCCATTGAACTTTACCAACTCCTGGCATTTCACCAGTGAAGTAGAAATACATGCATATTAACAATTTTCTGAACTTGAATACATTCTTCTTGTCCTTCTTGATCTAGTAGAAATACAGGCATATTAACAATTTTCTGAACTTGAATACATTCTTCTTGTCCTTCTTGATCTTTCTCAGATTCTCCAATAGTTGACCTCTGAGCAACTCACATAAATCAAAATCTTCATTTTGTTTGATCATTTCATATGCTATATAGATAGCTATGCCAGATACAGAATTCTCCCAGCTTGAATGGTAAATCTTGTAACCTATGACCATGGATGCAAATTTTACATCAACTTCGGCAATATGTTCTATAGTCATTTCCCTTTTGTCCCAATGTGAGCTAGCTTCTTTGGTAACCTCATCATTCTTTACCGACTTCAAAACTGGAAGTCTTTCAAAGGAATTCAAGCCTATAACTACACAAATAGCTTCCTTGGAAATTTTGAATGGTACATCCAGCCGCAAAAATTCATCATGCACACGACTCAATATGTATCAAACCCACTCATCCTCCTCAAATATAGGAAACTTTGCTAACTGCACAAATTTCTTGTCCACTAGGGTTTGGAATTCAGGTTTCACAGAGAAATCCTCTTGAATTGCGATTAGAATATAATTCCAACAACTGTGAACTACCCAAATCTTCAATATTAGAGTGCACATATGCCCTAATATCTTCTATATGCAGAACTCTATACGAAATCAACGAAAATGCACCTAGGGGTTTCGTGTCTACGGACTTATATGGATGCCATTTGAATTTTGGTCGCAGCCTATCCTTGACTTCAACTATAAGAGGGGTAGACATAATTGCAGGAAAAAAAAATGCACAGGTTTTGCAATAAATACCTTTCGGAGACGAAATGAAGTTTGATCGCATATTCTCCTCTATGCTTGAATCTTTTCACAATTTGGAAAAGATCACCTCAAAGCACTCCAAACTTCTTTCGTCTGAATGCAATGTGATAAATGAAAGTGAAGATCATTCTTTTATTTCCCTTAAACCTAAATTTTTTCTTTTGCAATAAATGCCCTTGCCGTAACTCAACCGGTTTACTGTCCTTTATCTTCCGAGATAGATAATTCTTATGATCTCCAATATTCTTTACTAATTTCGTAGATTATTTTCACAATGTCTGAGAGGTATCGACTGGACTCATCCAAATTCTAGTACCAATCACTTGTAGGGGGGTTTAGGAGTTTTTCTTGACAACTCCCCCTATAACAGAGGTCTGAGATAAATTACCTGAAGGATTACTAGAAGTGGCTTCTGGTGTGGATCCATTTCCTTCTATAGAGGGATTCTTCTTCACCCATTTCTTTTGCATTTGTTTCTTGATCTCATCCATAGTGATTTTCCCTTTGCCTTTAACATCAGGTTGCATGTTCTATTTTATCGGACCTCTTATGTTCCAACAAAATCTAGAAGTGTGACCAAATTTGTTGCAGCTGTAGCACACAACACCTCTCTGTCTAGGCCAATTGTTCCATTGATTTTTTCTTGATCTGCATTGGTTAGCAATATGCCCAAATCTATTGCATGCATAGCATTTGACATCTTTGTAAAAGTTGTTTATCATAATTCTGCATTCACTTAACTTATGTCCATACTTATAGAAATTAAAACACTGACTTGAGAAAAATGGTTCACTTGCATTCACTCTACTCCTACAGTGAGAAGCCATATGACCAAATTTGTTGTAGGTATAGCAATACCCATTAAATTTTTGAGCATTAGGTTGCCTTACTAGATTCCCTTTGGGTCCTTTCATCTGGTTTTCTTGTCTAAATTTTCTTTATCCAAGATTCCTTTGTCCAGATCTGAAGCTTTCTCCTTCTTCATATCCAAGACCCCATTGATCACCATTAGTCCTTTGTCCCTTGATTAGTTCATCAAGTTTGGTTGAGCTTGCATTGAATTTCTCCTTATACTCATTTGCAGCAGCAAGTTCATTTTTGAGTTTATCAAGCTACTTTTCAAGTTCTTCTTCATTGTTCTTGGATTGTTCCAATTCAATATCTAGTCGGGTACATTGTTCTGAATTTTCTTTCAAGGATTGTGCAAGCTTTTCTTCATTCTTCTTGCTATCCTCAAATTCCTTGGTCATCTTCATCATGATAGATTCCATCTAATGCTTTAGGGAAACATTCTCTTGGGAAAAAATTTCACATTCTTCTGTTTTCTCTTTCAAAGCCTGACTGAGTTGATCATCTTCCATGGTTTTTCTCTTTTGTTTTAGCTGACCACATAATTCCTTTATTTTCTCTCTTGATTCATTGATCTTGTCTTTTAAGGACTAGATGATTTTTTTTGCATTCTCAAGATTATCTTGCAGTTCTCGGATCTCAAATTTTGATAGGTCAAGATCATCCAAAGCCACCATAAGTTGTTGTTGAAGACTACTTGTATCCATTTAGAACACTTTCCAAGATCTCCCCAAGCTATTAGACTTCCTTCAAGGAACTAGCTCGGATACCAATTATTGGAAACACGCAACACTGAGAGGGGGGGTGAATCAGTGTTCTGCAAGAATTAATTATTTTACTCCGATCCTTAATCCACTTAAAACATTTAATTAAAATCAATATACAGAAAATGAAAGCAAGAAACCACACAACCATAACACAAGGATTTTTACATGGAAACCCTGTTAGGGGAAAAACCACGGTGGATGACCAATCCACAATAAGTTTTGAGTATACTCAATAGAAATATTACAAAATGGGAATGCACTTGCATTCAGGCTCACTGCCTAGAGCTCACTGCTCAAAATGGACTTACTATCCTTACAAGGGTTTGGAATAGATCCAAAATAGAATGAACTAAAATTATAGCATCTACTAATGCTTGATTGCAGTTCCAGTTAAGCTCTGATGACGAACTTCTGTCCTTCTGACTGATATTGAACTTCTGCTTTGCTCTGCTCAAGTTCGTACACAAAACCCTTATGCGCAAGTGTAACTATTCATGATATCACTCAAGTACTCCTTGGATGTTCACAACATACACCAACACTTCTTCTTCCCTTTTTCAAAATGATGTGATCGATCATCTAAATATATCCGCGACTGGGGATATAATCGCTACAAGTCAGCTCAATAAAACTTCATATATTTGAAACTTGTTGGCCCAAAATATGAATAAATTTGATGTGTATCCAAACAAGTCGGCTAGTCCATAGCTAGGACCAACAATTAAATATTTTAACATGAAAACATCTTGACTAATTCCACTTAACACATCCACAGTGTGTCACATTCCCTGAGTCGGCTACAACAGACAAATAGACAGAAAAATGTCCTACTAGACCTCCTACCTCGTATTGCAACTAATGCAACACAACAAAACTTGATAATAAGATAATCCACATGCTTAACAAGAAATTATAGAGATCCATAAAACAAAAAGATGATCTTGTGAAGCCGTTTGACCGGATACCCTGTCCCACACCTATTCTGCCGGTAATACACACTATACCGCATTATCTACCGGTATGACTGGATACTGAACTGTGGATCATGGGAATGACTTTAGTTGCCATCAATGACAACATTAGAAGTCATATGCCAAAAATCTCCCCTTTTGGCATTGATGGAAACACTTAGTGAAAAATGACTAAGTGTCGAGACTGATAAGTATATTGCCAAAATGTAAAATACAGCTCCCCCTAAGAATAACAAACATTTTTCACTTCACTCTCTCCCCCTTTGACATCAATGAAAAAACTGGGGCAGCCAAAAATTGCAAAATTGTACAACAATATCTAGAGACTTACAAAAATTTGAAGACGTTTGCAAAGACATTAAGGACTAGATGAATTTTTCTGCATTCTCAAGATTATCTTGCAATTCCCAGATCTCAAATTTTGACAGGTCAAGATCATCCAAAGCCACCATAAGTTGTTGTTGAAGACTACTTGTATCCATTGAGAAAAAATTCCAAGATCTCCCCAAGCTATTAGACTTCCTTCAAGGAACTAGCTCTGATACCAATTATTGGAAACAAGCAACACTGAGAGGGGGGGTGAATCAATGTTATGCAAAAAATAATTCTTTTACTCTGATCCTTAATCCACTTAAAACATTTAATTAAAATCAATATACAGAAACTGAAAGCAAGAAACCACACAACCATAACACAAGTATTTTTACGTGGAAACCCTATTAGGAGAAAAACCACAGTGGATGGCCAATCCACAATAAGTTCTGAGTATACTCAATAGAAATATTACAAAATGGGAATGCACTTGCATTCAGGCTCACTGCCTAGAGCTCACTGCTCAAAATGGACTTACTATCCTTACAAGGGTTTGGAATAGATCCAAAATAGAATGAACTAAAATTATAGCATCTACCAGTGCTTGATTGCAGTTCCAGTTAAGCTTTGATGACGAACTTTTGTCCTTTTAATTGATATTGAACTTCTGCTCTGCTCTGCTCAAGTTCGCACACAAAACCCTTATGTGCAAGTGTAACTGCGCATGATATCGCTCAAATACTCCTTGGATGTTCGCAAAATACACCAACACTTCTTCTTCCTTTTTTCAAAATGATGTGATTGATCATCTAAATATATCTGTGACTGGGGATATAATCACTACAAGTCATCTCAATAAAACTTTAGATATTTGAAACTTGTCGGCCCAAAATATGAATAAATTTGATGTGTATCCAAACAAGTCGGCTAGTCCATAGCTAGGACCAATAATTAAATATTTGAACATGAAAACATCTTGACTAATTCCACATAACACATCCACAAGGCGCCACATTCCCTGAATCGGCTACAATAGACAAATAGATAGAAAAATGTCCTACTGGACCTCCTACCTCGTATTGCAACTAATGCAACACAACAAAACTTGATAATAAGATAATCCACATGCTTAACAAGAAATTCCAGAGATCCACAACACAAAAAGACGATCCGGTGAAGTCGTTTGACCGAATACCCTGTCCTACACGTATTCTGCCGGTAATACACACTATATCACATTATCTGCCAGTATGACTGGATACTGAACTGTGGATCATGGGAATGACTTCAGCTGCCATCAATGACCAAATTAGAAGCCATATGCCAACAGGTAGTTGATTAAGAAATAACCACATACGTGATTGACAAGGAAAAAGAGAACCTCCCTAGAAATGGGGCTTTCTTGGAAAGACTTCGTTCATGTTTTCGAGAGCCTCTCATTTCCTTTTTCTCACAACAAATATCATAGAGGTTGAAAATTGGAAGCAAAACGGGTACACATGGAAGCAAAGGAGGTCATTGGGGTTGGTTCCCAATAGATTAAGGAGGTTCTCCTTTCTCAAAGTAGAAGGAGAAAACATGTTTGAATTTAGTATCCTCTTTCTTAAAAATTGATGATTTTGGTGTGTTCTTTAAAATCTTAACTGCGATTTTGAGAATGACTTTTACACTATACTTTTTAAAAAAAAATTTAAATAATTTTGTTTTTAATTTTAAATGTTTACTAAATTTTTTAAACTATATTTTAAAATATTATTATTATTAATAAGAGTCCCAATAAATTCTCTCTTTTCAATGATTAAATAATAAAAGCACAATCTGTTTCCATGACTTCCACACTTCGAAATGACAATTTGTTCTCAGCTAAAAATTTGAACAGTCATGGGGTGTGGACAAAGAGTCTATATATCAGATATTTATGGTTCCTCCTCTACTTTCAAGTTAGATATGAGATATTTCAAGTAGAATACCAAGGTAGATGTGAGATATTTATGGTTGTACAAAGCATTTGGCCAATGCCAAGATACCTAGATCTCAGATATTTGAGGTAGAATAAGCTTTTACGAAGAGACAAAACATTAGGTTAAGTCTTGAACAACAAAAAGAACATTTGTCTTATTAAAGATGTTTGAGATTCCATGGGTTTGGTAATGCAATAACAGTCATAGACAATCAATATTTGATACGAAAGTGATTGTTTGACATGATGAGTTCCAGACTGAAAACTCTTGTATGAATAGAATGAGCCATCCAATAAATAAATGAGATGTGAGTTGAGGCTTGTCCTTTGATTCACTTGATAAGTTGTTGGCATTAAATGAGCCATCTGTTTGCACTAATATTTAATCAGTTAGATGCGATATACTCAACAACTATATTGAAATCCGGTGAATCCATAATTTAAGGATAAGGATGTGAGAAAACATATTCTTGATGATTAATCATCTCTATGAAAGAGAATTGGAGATATGTCCCCTCATTAACCCAAAGGGGATAAGAAAAAATTGGTTACTTCTCCTTTCTTGAGGGGTAAAATGGATCTTAAAGAGGATGTATTGGATCCTAAGGAACTAATAGAAATTGGTGATGGTAAGGAGTTATTTTAAGAAGAGAGGATGAGGTTAAAAGTATCAAGAAAATAGAAAATAGTGATCAAGATTTAATAAATGATATATATGAGGACACATAAATAAATTTGTACTGGTGTGTAGTCACTAGAAGAAGGAGGAATGGTGTGAAGAATCACAATGGTCACCTAATAGATATTGGGTGACAATGCTAGAGGGAGGAAAATAAATGTAAGGCTAAATTGAAGGCCATGGAGGACCTAGAAATTAGCATGCATGCATCCATCTAAACATTTGTAAATAATGGAGGTGAACATCTCTCTACATCCAAGGAGTCGTGAAGATTATTAATTGAAATATTCAAAAGCTTAACACCCTCAAGAAACCTTGTTTTCTTAAGCAAACAATCAAAATTGAGGCTCTACCTATTGTTTTTTCTACAAGAGATGAAGGTGAAAGGAAATTTTATTCAAGAGATGTTGAATCAAATGTAGAGAAGAGGAGAAAAGTTAATGGTTGATATGGAATTTTATGGCATAACATTAGAGTGGAAGGTAGGCTTATTCTCATTCCCAAAACTACATGAATGTGTTAATTAGTGATTTCTAAGGAATATATATGTGGCTGTGTCCAATGTTTATGGGTTTAATCTAGAAGATAATATATTTAAAGTCTAGGAGGAAATTAGGGAAATGAGAAAGCTTTTAGTGAAGAGAAGTGAATTTTAAGGGGATATTTCAATGTTATTTTGTGTGTGGAGAAAAATTATAGGGGTAATAGATTATCTAAACTTGGTTCTCCATCCCTTAGGGAATTTTATATAGTGACCTCTTATTGGTGAATATGCTACCTAAAGTCAACTAGTTCACTTACATGGAGTACCATATGCACTAGGTTTGAATGCATTCTAAGTAGACTAAATATATTCTTAGTTAGTTTGGAATGGTCGATGGACCCCTTCACTTTTTTTAGCTAGGGTCATCCATGTTGGTGGCTTGAATAATTGCTATATAGAGGTGGTTATGCATAGAGGTAGGAAACCAATGTGTAACCCTTTTAGGATGGATATTTTTAATTTGAGAACATAGATTGTTAAAATGCATTGAAGAGGTGAGGGCTCGAAGATAATAGGTTGTCATAGATCCACGATACAAAATAATCTTTCTAAATTCAAGAGAAAATATTAGGATTGGAACAAGGGGAGGTAGGGAATATTTTGCTAACAAAATTAGGTGGAGGTTGAATTTTAGGAGGTAAAAGTAGTAATTGTTCAAGAGGGTAACATGAAGGAGAATAGGTCTACTACAAACAACCTAATGGAGGAGATGAACACCATCCTGAGAATGGAAGAAATGTTCTTGCACAAAAAATTGAGGGTGAAATTGCCACAAGAAGGAAATCATAATACCAAGTTCTTTGATCTCTCTAAAAACATAAGGAGGAATTTGAATCAATTGTGAATAAAGAACTCCCTTTTAGTTCAATGGTGAATGATATAGAAGCTATTAGGAAAGAAGGATTAAATTTATTTAGTGGGAATTCAGCCACAACCTCTTTGAGGATTTGGAGGGCCAAGAAAAATTACTTTAGAAAATTCTCTCCTTAGTTATGGATGAAAAAATGAAGAATTATTAAAACCTTTCACTTTGAAAGAGATTTGAGCTACCACATTTTTTTAGGGGTGAAGAAGGCTCCTAGCCCAAATGGTTTCCAAGTTGGCTTCTTCCAAAAGGTATTGGGATTTGGTTTTGCAATATGATATATAAAATAGTCACTATGGACACTATGGAAATGGTAGGAAGACCAAAGAAATATCTAAATGGTATTATTTAAAAGAACAAAGTGGTTTTTTAAATAATATAGCACATGAGAATATCCATTATATCAAGCACAAGAAGAAAGAAGGAATGATTTTGAATTTGGATATGACATGTGATAAGGTTTCATGGGTATTCCTAATTCAAGTACTAGAAAGATTTCTATTTAACATTGAGTGACATAGATGGGTTTATAGTTGTATTTCTTTGGCTTCTTTTTCTATTATCATCAATGGGTCTTCCACCAAGTTCTTTCAAGATAAACATGTCCTCAAACAAGGAGATCCTTTTTCTCTTCTTTTTTTTGTTTATAATTATGGTGGAAGTCTTGGGGAGGGATTTGAAGGTAGAAGTTGATTTCAAGAATCTAAAAGGGATCCAAGTTGCTACTTGGGTAAGGAATGTCACCTATCTACAATTTATAGATTACAACCATATATTTGGTGAGGAATTGGTTAGGGAGGCTAAAATTTTAAAGCGTATATTGGAGAAATTTGAGGAGGAAACTATTCAAAAGATTAACCCTCATAAATCCAATTTATTATGATTGAAGGATCATTTTTCGAAGGCTTTGAAGTCCAAAGGATATTGGCTTAGTGTTGTGGACAAGTTGTTGAGAAAATATTTGGGGATACCACTTATGGATAAAAGAACCTTGTAGATAGAATGTAAATTAGTGGTAGAAAAGATTCAAAATGATTTATCTATGTGTAAAGGGAAATACTTCTCCCTTGCTAGTAGGATTACACTCATCAAAGTCTCTTTGGTGATAGTTCTAGTATATTTCATGACTATTTTCCAAATTCCAAGTAAGGTAGCCAAGACGATGGAGGCCACATAGATAATTTTTATCTAATATGGATCGAAATAAATGTGGAGACATTGTTTGGTTAAATGGGACGATGTTTTCAATCTTAAGTATCACAACAACACAATAGGAAATTAGTGCCGACTTTTGCGCTGGATTTTAGAGTATTTTGAGTACATGAATTGAACAATTTGGTTGGAACTAAGCTCGGCACAAACAGGCATGGTTAGCTCGGCATCGGATTTACCACTGAATTTTTTGCCAGATTTAGCTCCGAATTTAACACCAGGAAATCATAGTTCCTCTGTTTGCACCTAAAATAGCATCGGGAAGTAATGTCGAAAATTGCGCTAAAATTGGTGCCCAATTTGGCTTCCAGTTTTGCTTCCATGTCTACTCCCATTTTTTCTTCTAGTTTTGCTTCTAGTTTTGCTTCCAATTTTGAGTCCAATTTTGCTTCTAATTTTTCCTCCAGGTTTGCTTCGAATTTTGCTTCCAAGTTTGCTTCCAATTTTGCTTCCAGGTTTGCTTCGGGTTTTGCTTCTAGTTTTGCTTCTGGTTTTCCTTCCAGTTTTGCTTTCGATTTTGCTTCCAATTTTGCTTCTAGTTTTACTTCCAAGTTTGCTTCCAGTTTTGCTTCTAGTTTTGCTTCCGATTTTGCTTCTAGTTTTGCTTCTGGTTTTGCTTCCAAGTTTGCTTTTGATTTTGCTTCCAATTTTTCTTCCGATTTTGCTTCCAGGTTTGCTTCCGGTTTTGCTTCCGGTTTTGCTTCTAGTTTTGCTTCTGATTTTGCTTCTGGTTTTGCTTCCAATTTTGCTTCCAGGTTTTCTTTCGGTTTTGCTTCCAGTTTTGCTTCCGGTTTTGCTTCCAGTTTTTCTTCCAGGTTTGCTTCCAGTTTTGCTTCCAGATTTGCTTCCAGTTTTTCTTCCAAGTTTTCTTCTAGGTTTGCTTCTGGTTTTGCTTCCAATTTTGCTTCCAAGATTGCTTTTGGTTTGCTTCTAGTTTGGCTTCCATTGTTTCTTCCTTTTTTGCTTCTAAAAATGCTTCTTGTTTTGCTTCCATTTATTAATTTAATATGTTTTATTTAAATTTAATTAGTTAAATATATCGTTCCTATTAAATAACTCATATGATTATAGAGTAAGTAATTTAATTATTTAACTCATATGATTAAATAACAATATAATTATTGTAACATGATCATCATCTATAATTAAAACAAGTGAGTCAAATATCTATAATTTAATTGAATTTGACAACATCCATCCTGAGTAGTAAATTAAAATCATCACACTTAATAAATATTCATCCTAAAATCATTGACCACTTTTAATATATATAAATTGACAAGTCAATACTGATAAGATCGCCATCATATATAACTAAAACAAGTGAAAGTCAAATATGCCAGTACATCAAAAACATGTCAAAATGATACATGTCCAACAATCGACATAAGTGAAAATGATACATGTACAAATGATATAAATAAAATTGATAAATTATGTAACTCAAATTGATACAAGTCAAGATGATACATGTCCAAATGATATAGTGAAAATGATACATGTCAATATGATACAACTCAACAATATAGTACTATAGGCCATGAAAATAATACATATGATAGTAACCATGAAAAGAGTCATCATAATGATATATCAACAATGATCCATGATGTAGTCTATATGATCATGAATGTCACTAGTTACTATCACCAACTATCTCATCATCATCATCACCATCATGATGATCATCATCATCATCGTTGTCGTCATCGTTGTCATCATCATCATTGTCATCGGTCTCGGTGTCTTCTATATTTGAGTCATCATCATCCTATACCATGTGATTTGTACTGGAAGAACCAATATTTTTTGGATCTATATCATGTTGAGGATCATCTTGATCTTCTGGAAGACCCGTGTTCTGCAAAAAAAAACATTTAAAATGAAAATTTATTATTTATTTCATGTAATAATTTATTTTTCTATTATATATCTAATATTACAACATATGAGACAAAACCATAATCATATTACATCATATCAAAGTGCACATACCATAATAAAATTTCAAAAAAGTTACAGCTAATACTAGTGAGTCAGGAGAAACTTCAGCTTTCAGAAACAAAGCCAATTAGGCTAGTAGACTTGTGGATCAGGCCAGCATTTGGTGGAAGAGGAAGAAAGATGACTGGGACTTTGGAGGCCCACCATAATGGATTTCAGTATTCAGCCATGAGAGTAGAAGAGAGAGCTAATATTATGTATCAAAACATTAAGCATGCATTCTTCCAACCAACAGAGAAGGAGATGATTACTTTGCTCATTTTCATTTGCATAACCATATCATAGCATGGGAACCAAGAAGACCAAGGATGTTCAGTTTTATGTGGAGGTAATGGATGTGGTCCAAACTTTAGGATGGGCAAGAAGGTCAATGTATGATCCTAATGAAATTGAGGAAGAACAACAAAAGAGGGACAGGAAAAAGAAAATCAATACAGAGTTTCAAGGATTTATCAAGTGAGTAAGAGAGCTATGGGAGAAACCTCATCTAAAATATTTTGAACTAGAATTTGATATACCATTTAGAGATCTTGGTTTTCATGGAGTTCATTTCAAAGCCTCTGCTTTTATTGTTCCTATGGTAAATTGTTTGGTAGAGTTGGTGGAATTACCTTTCTTAGTAATCACTATTAGTGAGATTGAGATTGTTAACCTTGAGAGAGTAGGACTTGGGAAAAAGGCATTTGATATGTCTATTGTTTTCAAAGACTTCAAGTGGGATGTACTCCACATTGACACCATTCCTCAATCTTCACTTGATGGCATCAAGGAATGGTTGAACTCCATGGATATAAAGTATTATGAAAGCAGAATGAACTTGAACTGGCGGCCAATTTTGAAGAGTATTACTGATGATCAGATAAATTTATTGAAGATGGTGGTTGGGAATTTTTGAATATGGAAGCTAGTGATTCTGATTCTGATAATTCAGAAGAGTTAGATTAAGGATATGAACCCTCTGATGTAGAAGAGGAATCTGAATCAGATTTCATGTAGCCACCATCAAGAGTGTTACAAGCCAACAAGATGGAGGGAATTCTTATATAAGGATAATTTTCAATGTTGCAAGTACCGGCTTTAATGCCAACTACAATGGTAACATTGAAATTTCCTAGCAATATTTATGTTAAGGAAGCTTCCTTTAGATGCAAGGATTCAAAGCACATCAACCATGTGGTACAAATGATTAAATCCCAAAGACGATTTGTAACAATGAAAGAGTTTGAAAAGGAAGAGAGAGCTACACTAGTGACTCAGGAGAAACTTTAGCTTTCAAAAACAAAGCCAATTAGGTTGGCGACGTGTGGATCAGGCCAACATTTGGTGGAAGAGGATGAAAGATGACTAGAACTCTGGAGGCCCACCATAATGGATTTCGGTATTCAACCATGAGAGAAGAAGAGAGAGCTGGTATCATGTATCAAAACATTAAGCATGCATTCTTCCAGCCAGTGGAGAAGGAGATGATTACTTTGCTTCATTTTCATTTGCATAACCATATCATGGAGTGGGAACCAAGAAGACCAAGGATGTCTAGTTTTATGTGGATGTAATGGATGTGGTCCAAACTTTAGGAGGGGAGATCCTGATGTCTTCCAAGAGGCATAAAGTCAGATAAATTAAGTTCACCTACATGTCTGCCAAAGTTTACTTCCAATTTTTATGACTATTTTCCTTGACTGTCAGAGTTTACTTAGAAATTTGAAATTTCTTTTTGGTCATTTTGATGAGGATATATTCAGCCAATGTGTAAGGACCTTTTGTTTGTATCACAAGCATCCGTGCATTGAAAGAATTATGATTATCTATGGTGTACAACTATGTCATCTCACTTATTGGATCTTCTATTTCAATGTTTTCTATGGCCTTCTTCATTTGAGGTAGAACCTGACAATCCTACCTCCTTTCCTTAGCTGAGAAGTGGATTTGAATTTGGAAATATTGCACTTTAAAACTAGCTATGGTTTAAGGAGAGCTATTCTAGCTTTGTTGTTGACACCCTCAATCTTCAACAAGGACTTAGATGCATGGACTGAAATGCAAGCTTTCAAACTTAGATTTGAATGTGCATAATTTAATTGATTATGGTTTTCACTAGTAGTTGTCTTTACATGACTATTCTAGATTGTCAATATGTGTAATAGTGACTGCATCCTTATCAAGTTTGGCTACCCTTATTCAGAATGCCTTGGCCTTTGGACTTGATACAAAGTTGTGCATTGTTATTCCATATTTGTAACGTGTAGGACATTTAAGGGGTACAACATATATAAATTCAGTACTGTCATCCAAGGAAAACTTACATATGGTGTATCAAGAACAACAAAAAATGCTTTTATTAGGGTTAATGCTTTCTTCCCCCACACTGCTGATATTTTCCCCAAAACATTTTTTTAATTATTTCAATGCATCTGAAAATTCAATGTATTGATTAACATTTGTTACACATTTTAGTTGTTTATGCAAATGATGCATATATGTTAACTCGATCAGTGTTGTTACTTCGGTAGTTTGACTTCTATGACAACTAGCCATTACGCATTTCATCTATATCCTTCTACTATTTGTTCATGCACATAAATGGTCATCTTGTAATCATAAGTTTTGAGCTCTATTTACTCATCCTATGCATCAATAAACAACTCAACACAAGAGATGCAAATTGACATATTAACACAACAATATCCAACTAAGTTATTGAAACTCAACCATTGATACCTCATTCTCCATCCAGAGTACAAAATCATTCCACTTATTATTTCAACGCATCTCAAAATTCAATGTATTGATTAACATTTGTTACTCATTTCAGTTATTTATGCAAATGATGCATATATGTTGACTTGATCAGTGTTGTTACTTCGGTAGTTTGACTTCTATGACAACCAGCCATTAGTCCATTGTGTGTGGGAGCATGCTTGTGTTTTTAGTTAGCTTTTTTGGATAGCTGTACTGGGTATTGAGGACATTCCATTTATCTTTTGAATGCTAAGAAGTCAAAGTTTCAAGGATTTTTCAAGCGAATAAGAGAGCAATGGGAGCAGCCTCATCTAAAATGTTTTGAACTAGAGTTTGATATACCATTTAGAGAGCTTGGTTTTCATGGAGTTCCTTTCAAAGCCTCTTCTTTTATTGTTCCTACAGTAAATTGTTTGGTAGAGTTGGTGGAATTAACTTTCTTAGTAATCGCTATTAGTGAGATTGAGAATTGTTAACCTTGAGAGAGTAGGACTTGGGAAAAAGGCATTTGATATGGTTATTACTTTCAAAGACTTCAAGCGGGATGTACTCCGCATGTACGCCATTCCTCAATCTTCGCTTGATGGCATCAAGGAATGGCTGAACTCCATGGATATAAAGTATTATGAAAGCAGAATGAACTTGAACTAGCGGCCAATTTTGAAGACTATTACTGATGATCTAGATAAATTTATTGAAGATGGTGGTTGGGAATTTTTGAATATGGAAGCTAGTGATTCTGATTCTGATAATTCAAAAGAGTCAGATCAAGGATACAAACCCTCTAATGTAGAAGAGGAATCAAAATCAGATGAGGAAGGTTTAGAAGATGAATCTCTTGTGGAGTCAGAGGAGGAAAAAGAAGAAGATTCTAAAGAGGAGGAAGATAAAACATGGGATGAATTAGAAGCCGAAGCCAAAAATGTAGAAAAGGAAAAAGGAGACGAGTATGACAGTGAAGAGGAAAGGCGATAACGAAAGGTAAAAGCTATAGGGAAGTCTCGGGCACCTGATATTAGAGATTCAAGAGGAATGCTTGTCAAGAGGCCTAAAGTCAGATGAATTGAGTTCATCTACATCCTTCTACTATTTATTCATGCACATAAATGGTCATCTTGTAATCATAAGATTTGAGCTCTATTTACTCATCCTACGCATCAATAAAAAACTCAACACAAGAGATGCAAATTGACATATTAACACAACAATATCCAACTAAGTTATTGGAACTCAACTATTGATACCTCGTTCTCCATCCAAATTACAAAATCGTTCCACTTTTTGTTTCGTAACATATTCTTTTCAATTTCTTTGGATGGCGGCCATATTTCTCCTCCTGTCAAAACATGGCACATGGACTAGTTAAACAAATTAATATGCAATCATTTACTTTTTCCAAGGAAATAAAAAAAATATATCATTTAGCATATTAAATATACTTACAAATGTACAGATCAAGGCCTATAAAGCTTTCTAGCCACTGCAATGCGTGGCACAAAGTTTCTCAAGCCTGGCCTTGGAGGCCTTGTCCTGAAACATATACTAATTCAATTTAACTATGCACAAATAAAATTTAAATATAGTTTAGTAAATTTGATATAATCTTATGAGAAAATTCAAATACCTGCGTACTCTCCTCACCGAACTTCCTCTATGCATCGGACTTCTCATATGCTTTTACAAGCTCTTTCCATACTTTCACACTTACATCAATTGGCCTTCTTTTCTGCCTTAGCTCAGGAGGGATTTTTTTTATCTTCTTTGTTTGGTTGCACCAAAATCTCTTGTAGTTTTGAGACATTCGTAGCCTTATCTTCTTTACAAACCAACCTATGCCAAATTCAGTCTCCATGTCATGGATAACTACTTTTTTCAGTTGCATGGGTATGTGTGAGAATGGAAAATGTAGATGGTCTTTGAACCGTTGAAGGCATGATTCCTTCAACCTATTCACAAACGTTTTCCCAGCATTTGTCATTCAGACTTCCCCTGAAACCACCTCATATTCTATCTTCGTATTGTAGCTACCAATGCAATATTGATAACATGGCATGGTGGAAGAAGTATGTGTCCCAGGAGTGGCTGGGACATTGGAAGTCTCTACTCCTTGTTCCACATTTGTAGAGTTTACTGTCACTGATTTCCTCGATCTTTTACTTGATCCAGGACTGGTTGGGGAATCAAATGATTCCCTTTGACACAATTGATTTGTTTGCAATATTTGAGGGGCGTTACCAAATTGTTTTTCTATGTATCTGGCAAGCGTTGTCTAGTCTACATTAAACAATTTGTTCACTGCCTCTACCCCCAATATGGAAGCCAATTCCTCTTTATCTTTGTCAGTCTCATGTCCCTATATATATTTTTTAAATTATATTTCTTCTTTTAAATTTAGAAATAAAAAACTAAAAACTACAATTCCTCTTTATCTTTGTCAGTCTCATGTCCCTATATATATATTTAAATTATACTTCTTTTAAATTTAGAAATAAAAAACTAAAAAGTAAAATTCAAAGAAACAATGAAAACATTTACAAATCTATAAATTGACAATGAATTACCTCACTGTGGCCATAGTCTGCTGACAATGCTCGCTTCCTTCTATTGCTTGACATTTTGAGGCAACCTAGGGAAAATTATTTTCGTCTAGTTTGTGGAGGAAAATGAAGTACACACTGTCAGGTATGAAAGTTTTCGTCCAGTTTGTGGTATGAAAGTTTTGTTTTGTGGGAAAATATGTTCACTGGGTTTGCTTAGTGTTGATAACCTTATCATGAAAACTCTTTCATAATGAAATCTTACACAAATTTTTCATGGCATCGGTGACTATGGTGTGACTGGGAAAAACCAAGTTGTTTCTACGTTTATTTTCAGCAGTTGCTTAGCAGTGACTGACCCAATTCCTAGATTTTCCAAGAAATTCACTATTTCCTTGATACCTAGGTTAGGGAAAGAATACGGAGGCATCCTGGCTTCGTGCTATAATATTTTGAGCCAAAGCTCAAATGGGTAGGGTAAATTTTTTTGTTGGTTTCTCAAAGGTTTTACAATTTATAATGATGGGACAATTTAGAGGTTTCCTGGACAGGTTAGGCCACGAACCAGTAAACAATCACGAATTCAAATGCAATACAAAGAGCAGTAAACAATCACGAATTCAACCAAGAAAAAAAAATTGTAACCTTACCTATGGTGTCACAAACTAAATCGAATTTCTCATCGGTTGTTGGTAGCGCCTTTCTCTCTTCCTTTGTGTGACGTTTTTCCCTTTTTTGTCGTCTGATTTCTTCCTTCATGCAGGAATTTTTTTTTCCCTTTTTTGTCATCTAATTTCTTCCTTCACGCGGGAAATTTTTTAATTTTTGATTTTGATCCAGTAGTCGGCGCTTTAGTCGGTGTTAGTTAATGCCAAATTTAGCGCCGATTTTTGGTCGTTAATGTAATCTGTTTGGGGCACCTAAGGCGGTGCCAAGTGCGCCTAATTGAGTGCCTATCATTGTTGTATAGTGACTATTTTCATTGTTGTGTATCACAGGATCTAGAGTGTTGGAAATAATTCCAACTCCTGCCTTATTTTTGTGACCACCATTGTCCCGTGGCTCCTTCATTAGCTCGGTGCGGTAGAGCGGTTTTTACCGCAGTCCTGCAAGGTGCTTCATCCTTCTCGACGGTAGTGCGGTGAAAGCTTCTGTGGTGGCACATGAGTCTTCCTTTTGTTCCTAGTGGTGTTGCGGTGACTCCCGCAAGTCTTCTACCATTGGCGTGCGGTAGTGTGGTGACCACCGCTATCCCGCAGCTCCCTCATCAGCTTGGTGCAATAGAGTGATTTTTACTACGGTCCCACAAGTTGCTTATTCCTTCTCGGCAGTAGTGCGGTGAAAGCTTTTGTGGTAGCATTTTTATTCACAGAGGAGGCCATGGAGAGAGGATGTGGATGACATAGAAATACTAAATCATTGAGAGGAAAGTGGGTGGAAATAGATGAGACAATAGAATCTGTAGATACAATAGAGGTAAGAAGAGAAAGCAACCTCAACCAAAGGAGGAAGGTGTTTATGAATTCACCAATGCTACAACATAGAGGAGATATCAATATGTCAAATATGACTAAAGTGAGGTTTTGTGTTGGATAGCATACTCGTTGAAATGATATAATTGGTGTACTAAACATTATTTACTATGTTGTGTATTATAGGGGCGAGACGAGGCCATGAAAACAAATCATGTCATATCAAATGAGGATACAATGGATGAAGTGGGACATCAGGTACGCAAATTTTGACTTAACTTAGGAAAAAATGATCTAATGGAATTTTGTGATACATCCATCTTTTTTCACAGTATTTTTGAAATTTATAATGTATTATCCAATTTTGACATAAATTAATGCATGTTGTTGATTATTTTAGATGGAGATTGGAGCAAATGCAGAGCCTGGGCATTCAACTAGCAAAATAAGAAGATATGTACATGGACATGGACCTAAAACTGTTAAATCACGTAGACGATAGTGGGTGGAAGAGGATATGACAATGGATACTGCAAACACAACAAATGATTGCACTGAAGAAGAGGTAGGTCAGGACTATAGTACATGGGATGAATACTTTGAGAAAATTGTTGTTTGTGGATGTTATGTATGTCGTGGAAAGAAAGAATTCAAATGAGCGATTGTATAAAGACATTACATATATGATGAGCTTCCAGTCGGTAGTATGCCTCCTACAATTGATTAAAACCAAAGAATAATAAATGAGTGTGGACTGATGTTTTATAAACTATGTTGTCAAAATTGTGTTTTATTTAAATTATTGTATAAAAAAGGTAGTCTATAAAATAATGTTCCATTATTCAATTGATGTATATGTTCATACAATTTTTATTTTTTATTTTTTAAGCCATATTTGATTATATTTCTTTGAAATTGATACATTTATGATTTATCCAATTGTTGCCAAACATTAAATAATGCTTGTGTTTGTTGATAGGTAGACAATTTTGATGAAACACATATTAATACCCAAGATCCAACTAGGTTATTAAGATTTGGATGAGATGATCCAAACCATCCTTTAAACCATACCATGGTGAAAAGAGCAAGATTGAAGAGAACACTACAACCTAAGAAATTTGAAGAGCTGATGAGAGTCACATACACTGATGACATGCCACCTAGCCTTAATGATGATGATCATGATAGTGAAAATGTAGTGCATGAAGAAGGATTGAATGAAATGCTTACAAGTTTCTTTGGGGATGGAAACAATGATGACAATAATGATGATATGGTTGAAAGTAACGATGATAGCAGGGGTAATTACCACCAACGTAATGTTGATGATAACAACATCAAAGACTCCATCAAGAAAGCAATGAAGACACCCTTGTTCAAATCGGGTGCAAGTAGAACCTCAAAACTGGCATGCACATTAATATTATTAGAAATCAAGTCACTATTTGGTTGGTTAGACAAAGGATTCACTACCCTACTGAAGTGAGTTGAAATCTATTTCTTACTTTGCATTGTCAATTGGTGTACATAATTTGTAAACATTCATCAACTTCGTTTATATTTCTTTAAGGGTATTTTAAAACCATATATTGTATATAGATAGTCCTAGTATAGATTGACATATCAAAGATGTTCATCATAAGTCAAACATTCAATTGATTTAATCTCTGGCAATCTTACAGGGAACTAAAAACTAAAATATTCCGTGAAGAGAATGTGTTGCCATCAACTTGCAAAGAGGCGTGTCTGTTGTTGGTTGAGTTGGGGATTGAATATAAGCAAATTCATTCATGTAAAAATGATTGCATTTTATATAGAGATGAATATCAAAACAAGGTAGAATACCCTATATGCAAAGAGAAGAGATATCATACAGATGTAAAAGTTCCTACAGTTCCAAAGAAGGTTTTACATCACATGCCAATTATACCTAGACTTCAACGAATGTTTCGTTGCAATTCACTAGCACAATTGATGGACTGGAATGCAAAGAACATGAGTAAAGATGGATTCATGCGAACTTTAGCTGACTCCAAAGCAATAAAACACAGAGGAAAAATGGCCAAGAAAATTCAAAGATGAACCCCGTAGTATCAGGTTTGGTCTTGCAATTGATGGAGTGTGCCCATTCTCTTTCCTGAGCTCAAATTATAGTGTTTGGCCAATCAGATTGATAGTATACAATATTCCCCCATGGATGAGTGTTAGAAAGGAGCACCTTATGTTGACTCTCATTGTTCCAGGAAAACATCAAGTTAAAAACATGGATGTTTATCTTGCGCCTTTTATTGATGAGATGCAACTGTTATGGAAAGGCATAAGAATGTATGACATATCACGTCCTCCATCAAATAGGTCCTTCATGTTGTATGGTGTGCTATGTTGGACTATTCATGATTTCCTAGGACTTGGTGTTTGTTCTGGTAAGATAAAATACTTATGTATTTACACTCATAATTTATTTTCATCCCAACTTTCATACTTAGTTTTATACTATTTTTTTTATGTTATTAACATTACTTATTGAATTGTAGGGCTTAAAACAAAGGGGATATTTTCATGTCCAAGATGTGTAGACTAATTTCAAGGGCGGTATTCTAAAGATCTACATAAATTTATTTACGCAAACAATAGTGTTTTTCTACCACTAGATCATAGGTTTAGAAATCGCCTGAAGAATCAATTTGATGGAAAAGTTGAAAATAGAGGCCCTCCCATGATTATGGGTCTAGGTGATTGGATTAAGAAGTATGAAGATGTTGAATTGAAATCTTGGGAGGATTTTTTTGATCGGGGTGATTCAATTGAAGAACCATAACAAGTTGTAGTTAATATGTCAGAAGGAATGAAAAGGAAATCCATATTTTATGAGCTCCCTTACTAGAAGGATCTATTAATATCTCACCTATTAGATCCTATGCACATCTTCAAAAATGTCCCATATTCTATATTTCAACTTATATTAGGCAAAGAGAAGGACACCTTGTCTTCGAGGAGAGATATTGCTCTTTCATGTACCAAATTTGATAGAAAACATTTATGGCCAAACAGGGAAAATGAAACATATGCAGAAGCTCCATGGATTTTGAAAAAAGAGAGCTAGACCAACTAAATAATGTCATCTATTCAATAAGGACACCTATTGGCTATGGGTCATCATTAGCTAAAGCTTTTATAGTTGATGGAAATATGACAAGATTTAAAACACGTGATTTTCATAATTTAATGAAGGTATTATATATCAACATTTAACATTTACTGGTAACATTGATTAAGCACTAAATTTATTTTCATATTTTGAGATGTGAGAAAAAATTACTAATGACCTTTTCATAAATGTGTTTGATAGCATATCATGCCATTGGCAATTAGGGGGGATTCCTATCTTACAGTTGACTTAAGGAATGCCATAAGTCGATTGTCAGCATTTACAAGGTATGTGGTTATATGAAATGTTCATGTGTGAGACATAGAGATATTATATTGCATTTTAATTTATGACTAAAGGTTCATATTAATTTACTATTCTTATATTAGGTGGGTGACCTCCAAGGAGATCCATGAATCTGATGTGCCAAAGTGGAAGAAGGAAATTGCAGAAATTGTATGTGTATTTGAGAAGGAGCTCCCTACAAGTTTCAAGGACCTACAAGTCCATTTACTTATACACCTAGTCAATGACATTGAATTGGCGGGTGTTGTATCAATGAGGTGGATGTTTTTCTTTGAGAGGTATATGAAAACTCTTAAAGGATATGTCCGACAAAAGGCACATCCAGAGGGTTGCATGGCTGAAGGGTATGTATTGAATGAAGCATTTTTCTTCCTATGTGAATTCCTTGGTAAGGATTTTGAAGATGGCCCACACGTCTGGGATGAAGAACGAGCATCAAATATTATCGATGGAGAAAAAACACAATCTAATGGTGTTGAAGTAGAAATTAGTAAGTAAATTCATGATCAGTGTGGTTGTTTTTCTTGCAATCATTAATTTACTCTATAATTTACTTGTTAAATTAACAACATGACATTTGGAGTTTGAATTAAACATGTTGACATGTACTAGGTGTAGACGAAAGTTCTATACTCGACAAGTTCATTCTGTACCACATGGACTTTATGAACAAATGGATTGATATGTATGATAAAAAGAGAGAAGAAGTGTTAGAAGCAAGGAGACAGTTTAAGAGATCAAACCCAAGGAATACTCCACTTCCCACTCATCTTCTTGGGGAATGGGGAAAAGATTGCACACTAGAATGGGTTACTGAACAAATTCAAAATCAAATAGAAGATGCAAGTACAAATTCAAACATAACAGAAGATGAAATCAACATGTCTAGAGGATGTGAAAGAAAGGTACAATTAGAATTTTACAAAATGTTTTTTCCTTACAGTTTTGACAGTATTAACTATTTTAATATTCACCATTATATTTGTTTTCACTGAAATATATGATCTTTCATAGGCGAGGAAATATCTAGCAATGTGGGCATATGGTCAACATTATCGTGTAGAAAGTGTAGACGTAAAGAGACAATCCTTCGATTGTGACGTCATGGTTGACTTCAAGCAATCCAGTCGATCAAGCTTAAAAGATAAGAATATAATTGAAGGGAATCTACAATATGTTGGGAAAATACAAGAAATTATTGAGTTGATTACCACTCTTTTAAATGTTGTACTTTTAAGTGTAGATGGTATGAAGCATTTGAGAGGATACTAAGACATGAAACCCATAGTGGATCGTTTTCTATAGATTCCTCATCATTCCTACCAGAGGATAAGGAGCCTTATGTTCTATCAATTCATTGTGACTAGGTATTTCTTTAACTCAAACAAGAAGCTGCAGTGATCATTATTCTATTAATTCATAGCTTATTGTGAATATATACATGTGTTTATTAATCAATAAAATTGTTATAACATACGTCTAATATATGTATGTCATTCATGTGCAAGTATTTTTCTATGAAAATATTTTGGACCTGAAATGAATATTTGTCATACATTATGATCCAAGATTAAGGCATGTATTTGATGATGCATTAGTGGATACTAAGCAAAACAATGATGGCCAACAAAATGAGAGAGAGGGATTAGATAACATCAAAGAAATTGACATCCATGATGATGTTGAAGATGGTTATGTTCAAGTACAAGAAGACAACAATCTGGAGTTAGATGATGTTATGGAAGACAACAATATGGATGGTATAGAAAATGATGATCCAAATACATCTGGTAACAATATAGATGGTCTACAGTCAAATTTCAATGATGATGAAGATGATGCAAGTCAAGATGAGGATGATGATAATATTAAATACTTGAAAGAACATATGAACATTGACAATGATACAATGGATGGCATTGTAGTAGACAATAATGTTAATGACCAAGACTTCTAAATTTTCAAAATTATTTGCAATCCATGTTTAAAAAAGGATGATTCTTATGGCCTAAACTTTGAAATGCTTTAGTAATATTATGTTGTATTTAGACAATTGAAAATATGTTTTATTCTCCTAGCAAGCTTTTTTATTTTCCATTATAATTCTAGACAAAACAACATTTATGGGGATGGCCTTTTACACCAATCTTAATTTGTATGAAGTTCACGAACCTATTGTCAAGCAGTAAATTCCTTTCATAGACAGGAAATGTAAAGGCTTCATTCAAGAAAAGATAAGTAGTCTCTTTCTGAGGGTAATCCACATGCAAAAAGTAAAAAAGCACATAAAAAAACAATTGTACAGTAGAAAATCAGATTCAATCAGTTATGTCTTATTTCACTTGCACACTTATCTGAAAGACATAGGGTATTCACCATACATTTCCCTTGAAAAAGAAAACATGTGCTTTCTTCTTTTTTTACTGTATATCTCATAAGTGAAATTGTTGTTACATAATGATGCATTGAGAAAATAATATATACAAAAAAATGTAAAGAAAATGTTTGAAATTTAACATGCAATCTATTGTGTTGTACTGAAAGGAATCAATATTAACTGGGACAAGAAATAAAAATAAAATGTTGATGATTGTAATTAAAAGTGGACAAGATATGAAAAGTGTGGACAATGATGGTGCTGAAATTGAAAACCCTGATTCTGATGACATTATTGTTTTATGTTATTAGAGATAAAGAGCACATACAATTTTGTATACATAGCAAATGAAGATTTGAAACTAGTAAACTAAAAATGTAAACACTGTAAGATTTTTCCTTAAACAATAATTCACAAACTCACTTACAAAAAAGGGTGAAGCATTTTTTATTCAAACTCTATTTTCTTTAATAGACATAACAGTAAAAGAATATTTACAAGTACAAGAATATATACACTATTTCATAGAAAATAAGGAATTTTTCATAGAATATACAAGTACAAGAATATTTGCAAGTACAAGAATATATACACTATTTCATGGAATATATACACTATTTCATAGACTTCTAAACTTTCAAAGTTATTTGCAATCTGTTGGGTCTCAAAAACACAACTTTTTAGACCATAAGAGGGTGCCAATCTCTAAGAGGACTTTAATCCTTAATACAAACCAATTAAAGTAAATTATTTGAAAGGACTTTAATTCACACCTAACTAGAAACCAAAGCATCCACACAGTAACAACAAATGTGCCCTGATAAATCTTGTAGATTTAAACAACTTGAAAAGACCACTTTGGAGATAGCAAAGCAATAAATAAGCATGAAAATCGACACAAAAATTGAACACTAAAAATGGATTACGAGTTATAATGTATCTACTCCATTATATTGCTCAAAATATAAACATACATAACATTAGTTATTTTGATATGAATAAGTGGATGATATGGTCTAGTATCTATTCTAATGGATTGAAATGATGATGATATGATGATCAAAATTGGACCTTGGTTTCCCTATTTGTATGGGAAGCAAAAAGCTTCAGGTCTGTTCATAAAAGTTACATCGTTTCTTAACTGAAGCATAATTAACATATCATAGAAACTTAAAAAGAGTTTATTGTTGGATGCACCATAGTCCGTTAATCATCAACAAGTGCACGTGACCACCTAAGATCTATTCAAGGCTTAAGCACCATGTTAATTCATCCACAAAAACCAAACTCTGAATACCTCCTCATACAACTTGTGCAAGGAACAAATTAACCTTTGACATGTGATCAATGTATTTTTCTTGGGCATAAGTGTTTGTATTCTATAGAGTGTCTATCATTACATTCTCCAATCCAACAATCCTCTCGAGCTGCTTATGATTTTTCCTGAGTACCTCATCCTCATCATTGATGTGATCAAGAATGCCTCGCAAATATTTTGATATCTCATTTTTCCAAGTTTCCTGATCCTTCAAATCTGTTTCTTCAAAGAAATCTGGCATGACCATACATAGTGGCTGGTTGAAGTCACTTAATTCTTGTGTCAAGATATTCTAGAAGTTTTCGTGTGTATTCATGAGGCTTTGACATTCTTGGAGAAAAGCATTATTATCTCCATCTTTTTCCTTGATATGGGATTCCATTTCCTTCATCCTATCAAGCAGTCTTCCATGCTCCATGAGGGCCTTGTATGTTCCACTATGAGCATGCCAGACACCATCTGCATGTTGGCACATATCTTTGAATTTCATACAAATTATCCCTGATGCTACTTCAAAAGTAGTAGCCTTCAATTTTCTTTTTAGTTCTTCTTGTTCCTTTTGAGCCTTTTCAAATTTATGCTTCCATTGAGAAGTCTTAGACATGGCCTCTAACACTTTTCTTTCATGTTTAATTAAAGGAGAGTAAAGCCTTGGAGAAGCAAGAAGCCTATCTTTGTAGTTGGTTAATTCTTGTTTCAACCTGTCATTTTCGTCTATCATCCACTAGTTATCTCTTACTAGCTTTTGAATCTGGGCTTTGGTGAATTTGGCTACATTCACATTCAAGTCAGTAGTCTCCAAGGGATCTATCTCCCCTACTCTTTGCACCAAGAGATGTCCAAAAATCTGATCATGGTCAATGAGAGAAGGCTTCTTGCCTGGGGGGTAAAGAGCCCAAATTTGTAAAGTGGTATTATTAGGATTGTACCCTGACCCTGTATAGACCTTGTCACCTACTTCATCCATTATTTGCAAAGTTTTATTCTTTCTCTTCAAAAAATTTTCAAACACAATGGTTGAACTAATATCCCACCCAGGAAGGAGCAAACTCCAGCTTCTTGCAATAATGCTCTTCCTCTCTCAGCAGTCATGTTTCTCATTTCCCTATCAACTTCATGTTGTAACTCTTTCAAGGCATAAGCCTCTTTCTCAAGGACAATGTCCTTTAACCTTTCTCTTATTAGTCTTCCTTTATACTCATATATAAAGGACTTAAATTCAAGGGTCTGCACAAAAGTATCATCTACAACAAATTCCTGACTTGCACAATGCCTCACATCATCTGATAGCTCATCAGAGGCTTTAAAGGTGATCACACTTCTTTCCAATGGCATCTCATATTGGGGTATAACAAGAGCATTAAACTGTGAGGCTTTTTCTTCCTCCTCAGTGTTATCTTCTTCCATGGATGGGGAACCAACTGAAAATCTCACTTCAAGAGTAGGCTGAGGTGATAAGTGATCTAGTGGTGTGATATTTTCTACTTGCCTCCTAGGACCGATGCCCCTTCCTCTTTCAAATGCCACAAGTGGCACATCTCTTATCAGTTCTTCTTCATGGAGGATTACTGTTCAATTCTTTCTATGGGATCCTGTACCTCAGGGAAAGCCCCTACGTAGCCTGGGTTATTATTCACCTTCCAAGCCTTAGCCATCTTAACCCTACTATAGGCATTCATTCTCATCATGTTTTTTTTTTCTTCACAATTTCTGATGACATCTTCTAAAAGGAAACTATGCTCATACCCTTTCAATTTCTAAATTTTTTTGGCATCACAAATGAAGTGTTCAGGATCAAACTTTTCCCTTTTGTTGCCAACTAGAAAGCCATCATAATCTAGTTTACCACTAACCAAGTCATAGCCTGAATTAGAGATAATAGTGAAATCACCAAAGCATAAAGTGGAAGGCATGAAATTTTGCCTCCCATAGCTCTTTAAATACATGAAAACTGGAAGTGACAATTGCCTTATGATCTCTAAATAAGCAACTATGTCTGGCATAGTCTTAGGCAACAAATAAGGTGCAACTTCAAATCCATAAACCCTGATAATAGTACAATCCCCAAACATGTACCAGTCCCCCCAATTGTGATTTATCCCTGCTTCATGACCCATATCTTTTGGTCAGAGAAATCTTAAGATCTCTGGGGAGATGTTGTAGTCACATTTGTGGCCTAGCATCTTGTATAGTGGTTTGACAAAATATTCCTCAAAATATAGGTAGTGGGACCTCCCACACCTGTTTTCCCACACAGATGTCCACATTTGTACAGGCCTTGAATTTCCATCATTATCTAAGTCTTTTATTCTTAATTCCTCACCCCATATCCCCATCACCTACCCTTTGTATAATATCATGTGCATGAAAAGAGAATAGTGCTTGAAATTAATGTCTTTATTATTATTCTTGATGATATTGAGGGAATTATTGATGGCCTCTGATAAATACTTTGCATAATCATAGGGTCAGGCATTATGGCTCTGGATGTTTGTGGCTAAAACCATGGGATCAATTGTCATGTTCTCAAGAACATCAATTCCCAGTACTTGACCAGCTAAGTAATAAGTGTATTGAAAGTATTCTTTAAACAAAGCCATAGAGAATGGGGGCTTATCTTCACTAGAGAACCTCATAGTTTGGTTACCCACACCTTTAACCCTATGTAGAGGCAATTTCCACCTCTTGTAACTTGTGTCCATGGTGCGGTATTCCTCCAACAAGTCTTTGATTCATAATTTTTTTTTCAGGGAAGTGTCTAACTGAAAAATCATGGAAATATAATCCGACATTATGACCATGAACTGTGACCCATCAGGAAAATGAATTGCTCTCATCTTTAGATTGTAATCATTTTCCAACACCTTGATTAACTCTACGTTCACAAAGATGTTAGGTACTACAAGTTTACCCAAATTCAAATTCCACGGGTTTGACACTGGGCTATGCCAAAATTTCTTCCTATAATGATAAATAAAGAGGTCGTAACCTCTACACGGAGCCCATACATCTCCCAATTTTTTTTGCTTATCTTCTAATGTCACACACAATGGGTTAAGCTGTACTATTCTTTTGGATTTTGGCCCAGACCCAGGACACTGATCGATTAAGTCTTGATTCAATTGCCTAGCTTTAGTTTTCTATCTTTTTGCTTTCTGTTTGCCTGGGGTTTTTTCCATCTCAACCCTACTCATGCAATGCTTTCATCTACTTACTGAGAAAATACTTTGAGCTGAGTCTAGACCACGTACTTGGATAAATGCTGCAAATTTCTAGTTGCCTACCGCTGTCCAATTTGATTCTCCAAATCCTTCAATTACAATTCACAGTGATTTCAACTTCTTTGAGGCCGTATTTATCAAATTTTAGGACACTTCATCCAGCCCTAGTTCATAAATGGCGCTCGTACCACCTTTATGATCAAGTTCTTCATTAATAGCGGTAGTCTCATCAATATTTTTCTTAGTCACATCAATTAAACTAATCATCATTTTCTCCTCGATATGCCTGTATCTTGTTGACATTTAACTATTTTACATCGTCGATGAGACATATAAATAAGTCTCTTCAACATAGGGGTGTCTCATCTACATTTCTAATATGTGCTTTGTGCTAATGTCGGGGAGACTTTGGAGGGACTCTCATCGACATGGTGTTGACTTGGCGATATGCTATGAGCAATCATAGGAGTATTTCAAAGGAGGAATACACTTTTATGTTGTGATCAAGGGTTTTATTTGGAAGCTCGTGTGAGGTATTTTATTAAATTTAAGTTATTATGACAATAATTCTATGCATATGGTGGATGTAAGAGATGAGTGAAAATGGAAGTATGCAAAAATAATTAGGATGGAATTTTGGCTACAACACAATCCATGTTTAAAAAAGGATGATTCTTATGGCCTAAACTTTGAAATGCTTCAGTAATATTATTTGTGTTGATAGAAATTACCTATTGCAATATCCTTAAATTGTTCAATCTTTGGTATGAATTGTTGGCAGAAAAAATTAGGATTACTTGGATGCTTCTTCCATTCATTTTGTATCAACATATGTTCATGAAGACACAAAATTTAATAGCTCAATCAAGTAGAGCTTTTGTGATTTCAAATGAAGAGTAAGGTACATTTTTATTTATGCTACATTACATTCATGTGCATAAACAAAATCAGAAGATTGCATTACTAGATTGCACTTATGCAGATGCATATAATATAGGAAAGATTGCACAATCCTTTCAAAAATGTAGTCTTTATTGATAATGTAAATGTATGTTGTTCTACACAAGCCGTGGAACTAACTATTTGAATGCATATAATTGAAAAACTATACATTTATAGATACAAAAGAGAAAACAACACATAAAGAGAAGCGGGACCTGTCATTGCCTCAATGACGAATCCCGGTTGCTTTGTTTTGCATCATCTTCAGTCTTCCCACTTGTCTAAGCCTCCAAGTTGATGTCTTCCTTGCTGCTCCTAGGCTCCCTGCATTTGAGTGAGAAGAGTGTTGTTAGAGAAATGAAGGATCACTAGTCAAAATATGTGCATACATCTATAAACATATAATTTTATCATCATGTGCATTCAAATAACTTGCATACCATAGATGTCCAGGGAAACAAGAAAGTTATCAAACATATCTATCATATGCTTAGTTTTATCTAACATGTTTTCTCATTGTGCAGGTATAGATAAAATTAGGTTGTTGTTTTGTTTATTTTGTTACAACATGTGGGGTGAAATGTGGCTCCCACAAGGGCTAAGCCCAGCCTACTGCCCTATTGTTTTGACATTTGAGAAGCATAATCACAAGTAAACCATCCATGAAGCATTAAAGATCAATATTTGTAAGGATAGTGGAGTATGTTGGTAAGGGGTAATCTCCTTATTGATAAAGATTTATTCTTATTAATAAGAACATTCCACTATCAACATAGCCATGATTCTAACAAAACTGGTCATCAAGGATTCCAAGATAGTTTTCATCAACAGTCTGGTTAAAAGTAAGCAGCCCCAAGCATCATAACAGTCACAAGAATTGAACATGAGGGGCAGTCATGTAGATTAAAAGATTACACAATAGTCATCACTTGCAAAGACAGAGACAACATGTTTCCACATAACAAATTAAATCGAATGCATGAAAGGTACAATGATGAAGTCCATAATAGTGAATGTTGCTTAAGAGGAATTGAAGGAAAACATTTTGTATCAAGGAGAACAAGGTAACCTCAAACTCTGTTGTACCTGAGTATGACAGTACCTGAGCTTTTGGTGTTTCTAGATGGAACCTATAGCAGAAAAGTGTAGTCTCCATTTGAAGGAACCATCTTCGAAGCTCTTCCCTAAAATGAGGATTGAAAACATTAGAAGAAAAGAAATACCATAATTCTAAAGTAACAATTTGTATCAAGAAAAATGTCAGAAAGTATAATTAAAAAGACAAATCCTTACAATTGGACCTCAAATTGGACCAAACGGATTTATGATTTTATCTTTAGAATGTAGGAACTTTCTCTGTCAGAGCTTCATGACTTGAAATTGGATCTCCAATTGTACCGATAAAATTTATGATTTTATCTTTAGAATATAGGAACTTTCTCTGTTCAATATTCACGACCTCAAATTAGATCAGAAGTTGGATAAGAAAATTTATGATTTTATCTTTAGAATGTACAAACTTTCTCTATCGGATATTAAAGATGTCAAGTTGGATCAGAAACTGGATAAGCAGATTTATGATTTTATCTTTAGAATGTAGGAACTTCCTCTGTCGGATATTTGGAAATTCCTACACACAAGTTTTTCTTTAGAGTGAAAACACCTGGAAGTGTTTCACACCAGCTCAAGGTACAATCCAACCTAGTTATGACACCAATAGCAATCCATTTTTTCCTGAACCGTCCATACCCGAATGTTGCATCACAATCTATTCTTCCTGCACATAAAAATGACACATATTAACCCCTTCTAAATAAAACTCAAAATACCATGAAACAATGAGTCCCCTATATTAGTAAGTAAGTAGGCAGTCTATAGGGCATAGTTTTATTTTATACAAGGATGCTCATGAAAGGAATCTTCAAGTGACAGTGAGTGAGTTGTTTGAGATTGCAATTGATGGTGCAATATCCAGTCTTAAAGGCAATTAGCAAAGCAATAAATGTGCAAGAAAATAAAATTGTACACAAAAAACAATTCACAATGTTATCTTGCATAATGCCTTAAGTTTGAAGAAAAAAATCTCATTGTATCTTGATGAAAGTAGTGACCTTAATGGTCAATCACTGGCAACCATGATTTTAAAACATGCTATTGTGCTTATGGAGGTAGCATTTTAAGCAAGGCAGTGAGTGGTGGTTTGGAACAATGGCAGGTGTGAAGGACTTACTTTATATGAATACTATGCAGTCTAGCTTAAGACAACGTTCTTAGAAGAGATTGAAGGTGTATCATGGAACTCAAGGGTTACCATGATAAAGATTAAAGCAAAGACTGAGATCTATTTAAAGGCCACTATCATGAAGATATTAAAGATGTCAAATGCAAAACCCTAGTAGCTGGAGTAATGAACACAGTGCGAAAGAGGACAGTGTGCTAGGGTAGATTTAGAGATCTCCACATTATCTAATCACAGGAAAATACATCATTTATTTATTTTTTAAAATTAAAATAAATTATTCTAAACCCTATATAGGACACATTGATACTTCAAAAGCATCTGATTTATTTTTTAAAATTAAAAGAAGTCATTCTAAACCCTATATAGGATACATTGATACTTCAAAAGCATTTGAAGGAATTTGAGATTATGCAAACATATGTCAATTAAATACTTGGATTACAAATAGTAGCATGAACATTGTAACCCTTGTTGATCAGAGCAGGAATGAGATAAATAGCAATGAATCCTATGCCTCCTATCACGCACATCTCCTTACCATTCTCTGTCATTCTTTACTGAAACACTTCTCCATTTTGGCAAGCTACGCCTAAAAATAAGGTTTTAACAAAGGTTTTATTGTATGTTTATTACAATGAAAACTCCATTCTGGTAGGCTATGCCTAAAAATAATATTTCGAAAATTTTTTTAGAGTATGTTTATTAGAGTTTTAGAGTATTTTGGAAGGCTATATTCTTGATTCCTTAAATTATTTATTCAAATGGATTGTGATTGACGTGATTTGATGTATTTAGTGTTGTAAATTGTAATGATACCACAATTATCGTACTACTGCCATCTCTTATTATACTTGCAGCGGTATGGCGGTGTTTTTCCCTTCCCTTTTGTTGTTTACCACACTACCACATTGCTCAAGGCTTCTTGCTGTAGGGTTGTGGTGTATACCGCTCTACTGCATATGTTGCTCACCTTCTCGATAGTATAGTAGTGTATGCTTTTGGTCATTACTTGAAGAGTGTCGATGAGACAATCTTATTTGTCTTACCGATATCTCAATGTCTCATCGACATTAGATCTTATGTTCCTCTAATGTTGGTTTCCAGTGTCGATGAGACAAGTTAATATCTCTTGCCGATATGCCACTATCTCATCAATATTTTCCTTTGGCGGTATTTCTTTATATATCAGTGTAACTCTTCCATGTCAGGGAGAATCGTGATTATCGTTGTGGTATGGCAGTGTTTTTCCCTTCCCTTCAGCTTTTTACTGCACTACCGCCTTGCTCAAGGCTTCTTGTTGTGGGGTTATAGTGTATACTGCTCTACTATATATGTTACTCACCTTCCCGGCGGTCTAGCGGTGTATGCTTTTGATCATTACTTGAAGAGTGTCGATGAGACAATCTTATTTTTCTGACCGATATCTCAATGTCTCATCAACATTACTTCATTATATCCAAGAGTAGTGTTTCGCCGAGCACTTGTAGATATACCTTGTTGATGTGACGTAAGTGATTCTCTCCTCGATATTCCCGTATCTTGTTGACATTTCACTATTTTACATCGTCGATGAGACATATAAATAAGTATCTTCGACATAGGGGTGTCTAAGTCGGCGCTCAACCCGAAGCTTAACTCAAAGCTAAAGTTGGAGCTAAAAGTGGGGCTAAACTCGAAGCTAAACTCAAAGCCAAAGGCAACGCTAACGGCAGCGCCACACTCAAAGCTAATATCGATGCTAAAGGTGGCACTAATTTTGGCGTAAATTAGCGCCTAAATTAGTGTCGACTTGTCCTGATTGGGGCATTTAAACGCCAAAAATAGTGCAGACATTTTCAAAAAATTGGCAAAAAATACATTAAAATAGTGGGTGGAAGCAAAAAACAAAGCAAAAAATGGACCAAATCACGGGGATTTGTTGTAGTGTATATAGGGTGGTTAGTCTTTAAACATTGCATATGGATGAATAATTCCTTTATAATAAATTTGGCATGGAGGATGTATAAGGAAAATAATGGATTATGTAGCAATATTATTCAATCTAAATATATTCTAAATAGGGTGGAGAGTATCTTTGGGGAGGAGAGGCCACTACTATTAGGTTTGAGCATTTGGAACTTCTTGTAGGATTTTTGTCAATATACTTGGCTTGATGTCAAGTGGAGGCTAGGGAAAGGGAACATAAGGCTTTGGCAAGATTAGTGGATTGAGAAGTCAAATTTGGTTAAATTTAAAAGTATGAGGCCTATAGTATCACATTTCAAAGGGTTTGTTGGAACAAGGGTCAATGATTATTGGACAAATATAAAAAACGAAAAAGGAATGGATTGACCTCATAATGTCAAGTTAGGAGACTAGTTTAGGTTGTGTGAATTTGAATGAATCACTCTCTAAGTGGTAAAATTTGATTATTGAGAGGGAGGATTCTTTGATCTAGGATATGAATGGTAGTGGTAGTATTTATGTTAGCTCCACTTACCATCACTTAACTAGCAAGGAAGGTGTGGGAAGAGATTCTTGGGGTGAATATATGGTAGGGACTAGGTTTATCTAAGGCTGATACATTTTTCTAGGTCACTACAAATAGAGGGTCTCTCACTTGGGACAAATTATTAATTTTGGGGAAGGTTGGCCCTTCAAGATACAGATTATGTAAAAATCAGGAAGAGACCAATGTTTGTTTCTTTGTTCATTGTGAGTTTTCAATGCATTTGTGGCATTAGTTTCTTTGAAGATGGGGGATGAAGTGGGTGATCCCACCCAATGTGTATAGCATTTTATTAGAACAAAATATGAGAATCAAGGGTAAGGGGATTAAGATTATTTAGGATTTCTTTGTAATATTTTTAATTTAGAATATTTGGTTGGAAAGAAATTATAAGATTTTCCAAGAGAATTGTGAGATAGTAGTGAGTTAGCTATGAAGGAGCTAGGAAATTACAGTTGGACGGAAGATTAAGATATATAGATATTGAGGAGAAAGGTTGGACTAGATCCTGGTTAAGGTTTTAATGGTTAGATATGGCTTTGAAGAGTAAGGATAAATAAGAAAAGTGTATTAGTCGGGGTTGCTTGAATCTCAAGTGGATCAAGTTTAACTTCAATTGGGTTGATAGAAATCCTAGCACAACTAGGGGTGGGTGGGTTTTCAAGAATGAAGAGGGAAAACCTTTTTGCATCTATGCCTTTGATTTTGGTGTTGAGATGAATAGCATGGCTAAATCAAGGGCTTTTTTTGGGGGGTTGAAAGTAGCAAAAGAGAGGACAGGGATAGATCTAGTTTGAGGGAGATTATAAGTTAGGCATTGGATTTATGAAAGTGTGGGGCTACAATAATTTTCTCCTAGATACTATACTTTATGAGGCAAGGGTAGTAGCTAGGAAATTTGAAGAGGACACTTTTAATAATATAGGAAGGAAGGGGAGTGTTGTTGTAGACATGGCTACCAATGAAGGATTTTTCTTGAAAGAGAATGGGGTAGGATTTAGAAGAAATGAAGGTAAAAATTCTTGAAGGCAGATCTAGATATTATTTGCATATCATAACCCAATAATAGGTTGGTGAGGCAAAGAAAACTATTATTTGAGGAAAAGCATATTATTATTCTAGCATTTACTCCTAGAAGTTGGTGACAATGGTTTAGATTTTTTTTTTAGAATGCAGGAATCAGTCGGGTATCCATCCCCCAATAAATTGCAGTACACCTAGTAAACTTTTTTCACGTGACCAGTAACGTTGATGCGACATGCCCTCCGGTACCACAAGGATGGTGGGGGGACTAGACCTCGTGACCTCTTTCCTGCAACAGGATGCTTTAGCCAATTGAGCTAGGCCCACCACCCTGACAATAGTTTAGATTTATTTGGCTATGGGCATATTAATATATGATATTTGTGATGCACAAGGAGTGTGTTCTTTATTATAGATGGTACCCTCGATTGGTGATTAACTTAGGAAGGTGAGAGGGTTGTGCAATATAAAGGGGAAGAAACCTATTTTTGCAAGAAGGGAAAAATAGAGGAAATAAATGGTGGATAGAAAGGAAATGATTATGAATTTCATGGATCTTATGGAGAAAGAAATAATTTAGAGTTGAGACACTAGGTAGTTAAGATATGGGAGCTAGTGAAGGACATGTATGAAGCTCTATGTGTGGGTATTCATTCTACAATAGGAAATTTACTTTTGGAAATAGGACATATAAGGGGTGGAGTAATGTGTTCAACACAACAAATACCTTGAGTTGTACATTGATACTTTCCATTATGGCTAGGTTTTACCTACTTCATGATGATATCGAGGATGTGGTGCAACATTTGAAGGTGTATTTCAACTACTTTTTGGACCATTTACATGCCAAAAAGTGATGAAAATAGTTCTTGCAAAGGTAAATTGAGGAGATTTCCAAGGCTATGAAGGTGAATCTTAATGTGGATGTTATTCCAACTTTTTCTGACTATTACAATAATAAAGAATCCAATGATTTTTCTAAGTTGTATAAGTTTGATAAAATTTCTTCTTGTGTAAAATGCATTACTGCTAAGGAGGGTACCCTAAGGCTTGTGCAATTTTTCTTTGCCCCCATTTTATTTTTGGGTAAGATGTTTTGGGTTGACAATGTACGACTATATGGTTAAGGGTAGTTTTAGGTGATGTTTCAAAACTATGACACTTGGTTGTATTTTGGGGAGGCGAGATTATAGTTTAATATATAGATCTTTAGTTGTTTTAGTAGACTAGGTTGGTCAACTACTTATTGGAACTTGATTGGTATATTTTGTTTGGTGATATTTGACTACAAACTTGGTGAATTATTGGCACCAACATCGGGTGATGGCATAAGTTTTGTTACATGACTCGTAGACCTTTCTAGATATATTATCAAAAAATTAAAAACCTAAGCATTAATTAAAGCTAAATACATGTATAATTTAAATTTTTAAATTAATATTTTTCTAAGATAAAATTTAACTCACAATTGTTTCATATAATAAAAAATTCCTTGAGTCGAGTCTACATAATGTACGCCTACACCATTCCAGGGCTATCTGCGCTCCACTTTTCTGAAGGCATCTCACATCTCTCAGGCTTGAATGATGCTTCAAACCCATGCGCAGTGATAGGACTTACAAAATGGGAGGTCATTGATGGCCGTTTTAAAAGCAAAACTGGCAACAAACAGGCGTCTGTATCAGGCAAAAGGGCACATGAAATGAATTTTTCTCAGGAAGTTAGGGCTACAGATCAGTAGTTAGGGTATGCAAGAAACCTTGAACCGTGCTTAAGGTTAGGGATCGACTCGAAAAATGTGTCTAGAGACGGGGACCCTCACTTGGATCCACAAATTATTGTCGCCACTACAGATGACACCCCTGCCAATCTTGGCCAGCATTTTCCTATCTGCCTCTCATCGAAAATACCTGAAGTCTGTCTGGATTATTTGGCAATGGACAGGGAGGGTTTTTTGTCTGACCATGCATTGATATGTTGATTCACGAAGACCTGGCCATAACTTTGTGATTTGCACACCTGGGTCTCGGAAAGTTGGAAGGAATACATGGAAGGTGAAATTAGCATTTATCCTATGCAAAGGGGTTTTTCATTTTGGAGTTTGATTCAAAGGAAGACAAGGACTTGGTGTTGGCGAATGGCCCCTGGTTTTTTCTTGGAAATTTTTTGTGTATGAAACCATGGTTTCTTGACTTCGATCTTTGAATAGAAATCTTCACCACTACTTTTTTGTGGGTAAGACTTCTGTACCTCCCCATTCAATTCTGGGAACTTGATTGCTTGAGGGCTATAGGTAATAATCTTGGAAGGTATCATTGTGCTTCAGAGGAAACGGGCAATTATCAAAACTCTACATGTGCCCGTAGTTGTATTGAATTGGACTTTGCCAATGGTCTTCCTACCAAGATTTTGTTGAAGGTGGGAAATAGTTGCAAGAGCCAGCCGATTGACTACGAAAGAATCGCTTTCAGATGTAGGAAATGTTTCTCAACGGAATACTTCTCATCCCAATGTCAAAAGTTTTGAGATGTGGGGAACCAAAATCCTTCATGGTGGGTTGGAGTTGAATCTCAACACTATATCATTCCCCCGAATCCACCTAAGGCCTCTGTACATCATTCAGTTTCTTCGAAGAAAAGCACTCCTTCCTCCCCTTCCCCTCTTGAGGATGGTATTTCGATCTCACCAACAAATGCTACTACCTCTACAGTTTTCTCCAAAGGTAATGAAGGTTCCTCAATAGTAGGTAGTGACGTCGGTTCGGTGGAAAATAGCAATGTTCCCCTGGAAAAAGAACAAGTATGGACAGATGTGAAAGGAAGAAAACTCCATTAGCAAAACATAAGCATCCGATGATATTAAGATCCTCTAAGAAATTAGAAAATATGGAGGCAAGATTTAATTTTTGAAACATGAAACATGTAATTTGGTGCTTTAAAGTAATATAAAGAGTGATATCCTCTCTATAGCAATTTTCCAAGAAAAAAAAACAAATGCCTTTACTAAAATTAATAATTTGATTAAATGTTATGGATATGAAATGATTTTATATTACTCAAATTGTGTTAATAAAGACCCAATATATAAATATAACCCCTAAAACCAGATGTTTGAAATTAAATATACGAATACAGATTAATTTTTAGCATTAAATAGTATTTATAATTAGTTTTTATAAGGACAAAGTTAGTCAATGGAGAGAAAAATTTAGGATAAAAGCACCAAGGGATCAAATGAGAGGGTGTAGTAGAGTTTTGCAATGCACCATATACATTCTAGGTATACATTTACTACCAATAGTCCTTCATGGTTACCTAAACAAACTCAAAATATGCCCTAAAACTAGATTGACAACCTTCAAAAACATTTGTTTGTATATTTTCTTAATTTCATTTTGGTTATATGTCTTTTCTTTTTAATAGCCTTCTCATTTTGTAAATGGTTTTGGGGCCCATCTTGGTTATATGTTTATATCTATTTTATACTTATTTTTGATGATTCATCGAGTGTATTAAATTAATTTGATAATTAAGAATTCATATAAAAAAATATTTTAAGGTATTTATTTTTCAAAAAATTAATAAAATAAATTATTCTTATTATTTTTTAAAAATTAAAAGGCTACATGTATTTATATAAGAATTAATTTTCTTCTCTTCAATTTTATAATTATATATTTCAATCTTATTTTTTTATAAACAACATTAACACAATTTAAATGGAGCTTTGACATTATATTATAAATTATTATTTTTAGGTGGGTTAATTAAATTATGCATATAATATTAAATAAATATCAAATATGTAATGAAGAATTGAATAATACAATTACATAAGAATAAGAAAAACAATAAAAATTTAAAAAATTACAAGTATCATTAATTTGTCATTATAATTGTAAATGCAAGAACTTAGGGTTTCATAATCTCTTACTCATTGTTAATTGTCTCAAACAAACCTCTTATGTAATTTTAATGAATATTTATTATTCACAAATTCAAATTATTACTATTATTTTACAATAGAATTCTATAAAATATAGGGTGATAAAGCTAGTTACACCTTATAGAGAAGTCACCAAAAAATTTATTTAAAACATTAACATTTAACTAATACATCAATTAATATTAAATTATCTTTTTATATTATAAATTAATCAAATATATTTATAATATATGATAATTATATTTATATTATAAGATCTATATCTTAAATTAGAGCATTATAAATGTTTATTCAAATATTTATAAAATTGTGGACCCCTAAATATTATAATCTAAGAATTGGTTGAAGAGCTAATGTTGGATATTGTTGGTTGAAGTTGAATGATCTTCTTTATTGTTGTCCTTATTGGACTCTTTTCATTGTGTTGGTTTGTTCATTTTGGTCTCTTTGTCTTTGCTTCTCTTGTGGTTTAAGTGTTTTTTTGTTGCATTTTTTTGTATTTGGGCTCTTTGTGTTTTGGTGGGCTACATTTTAATATTGGATAGTTTAATTTTATTTTTTAGTTTGGATTGCCATGTATCCTTTTCAATATTTTAGACATGCATTTAATTTGTGGGTGTGAAGGCTCAAATTGGTAGTGTCTATATGTAACTAGTACATGGGAAGTAACGAGAAGGTAAATAATGATGTATAGGTGGCAATAACAAATCCTTTTATAAATACTCTTGTTTTATGTGATGACCTTTAGTTGATGAAGATGAAAAGTTTATTGTAAAAAATGGAAGGAAATTTCAAGCTCTAAGCAAAAAGGAGGGCTCAAAAGGTGAGCATACAATTAATCTATCTCTTGTTCCTAATAGGAAAATAGATGGAGTTTTAAAAAAATAGGAGCTTAAGCTTAAATATATTGGTATATTTTTTACTTGTTTAACTCTAAATTTATTCCCTTCAAATAAATTCTTTGATGATTGGTTATCTTCAATTTGGGGCAAGAAATTAAGGCTTTATGAACTAGATTTAGTAGGATGTTGTAAAAAAAGTTTATATTTTATTTCTCTTAAAAATAATAGAACACAAAAAATAATTCTTAACAAAGGATTTTGGAATGTTTTAAAATATTTTTTTCAAGATTTTCTATAAGACCCTATAGTTAACCTTCACATTGCAGCTTTAAAATCTTCTCCAAAATAGGTTGAATTATGTAATGTTCCTCCATCATTGTGGTTTTCACTACCTCAAATTCTTTAACCTTTGGATGATGTGATAAAAATGGAGGATACAAGAACATCTCTCCCTCATATGAATTCTTTATTTTTAATCTCCGAAACATGATGTTTGTCGTCTATATTTTATCTATGTTCCTTACATGGGTTCAATAAAAAAACCAATTTTATTAGTTTGGGATGTTTAAATGTATGTTTTTATTATAAAAAGGATAATTATGTGAGGCTATCTTGCCCTCTTTTAAATATATGGTTAAATATATCTATAAATTTAGGTTTAATTTATATTTTCTCTATTATAAGTAGTCAAATACATGAGTTATCTAGAGAGATCTTGTAAAATGGTTTTTTGGATTATTGGTAAATATTTCTTATTAGAGTTAAGAATTAGAAAGAGATATATTTTTGAAAGATCCCCAAACCCTTGTACTAACACAGAAAAATAAAACAACATAACCAATTTAAACAACCATACAAGAAATATCAATGAGATGAAACTACAATAACACAAAAAATAAACTTCATAGAACCAAAGAGAGTCACGATTAATTAGTCTCTAATCCAAGTTTAGACCCCTTCATTTCCCTAAATTAGGAACAAAGAATCATATTTATGGATTCAAACCAAATTTAAGAGGACCTTTCCTCCTCTTTTGCATAACTATCCATGAGATATTACCATATTAATGCACAAGGTAGAATTTCAAAGGAAGAGAACCTAAATCTAGTCTCATAACAAAGTGTAATGTCATAAAATTGCACCCCTTACAATTTCACATGCATTTTGGTATCCGCTTTAGTGTCCAGTCCCTTAGCATCTTGTGTAGGCTCATTTTAGCCCCTACATTAGCCTTTTGCCCTCTCAAGATGCTCAAAGGATCGCTTTTAAGAAGCTACCCTCGCATGTTAGGTGTGCATTAAACCTTGTGTTTTTCTCATTCGTGTTGTTTTGTAGCGTGATGTGTCTGGACACTAGCGTGTTGCGTAGATGTTTGTGCACCGCGCTAGCATCCTGTGATGTTTCAATGCTCAAATGATTGCCTCTGAGCATGTTTTCCATTTGTCAAATAACTTGTTGGTGGTAATGGCTGGGGATGCCTTGTAACCACACGGGAAGCTTCTTTTCCCTCTTTAAAAGTAATCTTTTCAACTCATTTGATCTCTAGCTTCACTCTAGCTTATTTCCAGCCTTGGCTCTAACATTTTCTCTCTTGTTATTTTCCTTGCAAATCTCCATACAGCTTGCTACAATGACTTCAAGCTCTCACGTTCTCACAATACTCTTTGTAGCTCTTGGCTCTCACAACTATCCCTCCTTTTTAAGCCTTGCAATTGATACTTCACTTATCTTGTGCTTGCAAGCATCTTGGGATCTATCACATCCCCTATCTATTGCATCCTTACCTCATGATACAGGTTCTCCTCCTTGAGCGGGGATTACTTTTATCACTCATATTTTGTGATATGGGTTCTCCTCCTTGAGCAGGGATTGCTTTTATCACATTGCATTTGCTTATTTCTCTCACTCTCTCTATCTTTTTGGCTATCCGCGGAGGTGGGAACACCAAAACAAGGGTTTGACTGAGGCAAACCCCTATACAGCCCCAACACTTTCTCTAGATCTTAAGCATGCAAATATTGAAGATATTCGCATGCTAGAGGCTTCATTACTTGGATTGTTGTGAGAATTTTCTCTCCTATTCTTTTGCTTTATCATTTCTATTTCACTTTATTTTAGTTCTATTACATTCTGTTACTTTATCGCATTCTATAAGTTCTTGGAAATCTTATTGTTAGTAGTCACTCTGCTATTTTCCATGATATTCTCTCTTTCTGGTCCGTATAGATTCCAACATGCCACACTGTTGTCCCAAACTCGTGTTGTCGTCCTTTGGCCGAGAGCTTGTCAATTTGTCCAAATAATCTGTGACTTGCTCTTTCTGATTCTAGAATTCTCGCATTTTTTTCTTGAGGTAGATTAGGGCAGTTCACTTCATGAGGCTCTCTGAATGAAGACAACTCGTGATCCGTGAATCCCCCTTCTCTACATTTTGGTGAACTTGACGTGAACCATAGTACTTTTTTCAAAAAACTAGAAATTTATTTACCCCTACTTGGTGGGGTCATAACATTTGACTCGGTGCTTAGAATTAAGAACCATTTGCATCGTTGGAAAAGTCTCCAAGAGGACTAGTTTAGTCCCTAAAATAATGTGGCTTCGACAACTAAATTTTAGAGACCGATGCAAGTTTCAACCCCAAATTCTGCTCTGAAAGCCTTCAAAAATGCAAATTACTAGAACCTAGAAAATATGAAAAAAATCTAAAAATCTAGATTTCTGGTTTTTCTTAGTTCTATCACCAAAATGAATTTAATATCCCCTTTTGTGAGTTTAGTGTCTAATTATATTCAAAATATTAATGAGGTTCCATTTCATGCATGCAATAGTGACTTGGATTTTCCCATGTCACTTGGTATCTTTAATCCTTCTCATGAAATTCCTCTTGCTTTGGAGGATATTTTGTTGCAAAAAGATGAAATCATCGATAATTTTCTTAATGTTACTCTACCTTCTCTTCATTACAATGCAATCTCTTCTAGAGATGATGCATTTGTGAATGACGAATCTCCTCTTCATTCCAATGCACTCTCTTCTAGAGATGATGCATTAGCGAATGATGAATCTCCTTCCACATTTGATCCTCTTCAGATCAATGTTGAGAATATTTCTTTGAATAATTATTCTACTAGTTGTGATGATTATGCAAATGTAATTTATGTCTTTGCTACCCATCAAAGGCCTAAGAGATCGGCCATTTACCTAACTCTAGCTATTCCTTCTCCTAAAATGATTTTTTCTATTGATGGTGTTCCCTTTGATAGTGATTCTTTTGATATTTCTAAGGCTCCCTCTTATAGAGTGGTAGCCCATACTTATGAGAATAGAATGAATAAACAACCAAGCCTTATTCAAGCTCCTAAACCTATGACTAAAGCACCTAGTGATTACAATCTTGTCAGGCAACTTCATGTTACTCTGGCTAAGATCTCACTGAGGGACTTGCTTCTATCTGCTTCGGTCTACCAAGGTATGCTTTAGGAAGCCTTGAAAAAGATCATCTTGCCTACCTCTATTAGGCTAGCAGATGCTAATGCATTGATAGCTCATATTCGTGCAGACTCATCGAATATTACATTCTATCAGCAAGAAATTTCTCCCCTGGATGTGCAGAAACAAGCAGATTCTTTACTAATTATAGTTAACATTAATAAAATTAGTATTAGACGTACTCTTGTTGATGCTAGTTTAGTGCTCAATGTATGTAACATTGATCTATTTCCTAAGATTAATATTGATTCATATTCTCTTAATGCTTCTTCTATTCACATTTACGGGTTCGATAATGTCAGTCGACAAGCCCTAGGCATGATAGTCTTGTCTTTGAGGTTGGGACATGTTGTACCCACCCTTTTATACGTTATGTTAGAAAAATTACCATATAACCTCCTTCTTGGTAGACCATGGATTCATGACATGGGTGTAGTCTTGTCTACCTTGCATAAATCTATTAAGTTCATTTGTAACAATCAAGTAGTCATAGTTAAGGTTGACCCTAAGGCTATACACTTCTGTGAGATGGAAGTTGTTGGTCAGGTTTTGGTTGTTCCTACTCTTATTCCTTCAATGTCTTCCAATGTGTCGATGTTTAGTCCAGTAGTACCTACTACAAAGGATACTCTTGAGATAGATGTCCCAAAAGAAGATCTTTTTGAAAAAATAAATCTTAAGTCTACTCTATCTAGTTCTCAAAAGAATGCATGTCTTGGTGATGATTGGGGTTCTCTAGACTTTATAGATTCATTTAGTGGGGAACATAAAGTTGACCTAATCCACTTAAACCTTTTGATAACATCATCCACACCCGCTATCAAAGATGATTATTCTTTTGTATCGCGGGATAGTGTGAGCATAAATTGTAATTTTCTTAGTGTTGGTCCTCCTTCTGTGGAAGATGATTATGCTTCTGCTAAAGAGGATAATGTTGGCAGCCCTGTTAAAAGGATGATGGTGATCCCATAGAGGAGTGTAATCCCCATTGCTGGAATAATGCTCTCTATGAAGATCCTCCCCCTTCTCAAGATTTGCAAACACGTTATGGCCTTGGCTTTAGGCTTGCCTCTAAATATGGCTATGGGCATAAAGGTTGTGGGCGTAACTAACAAGGCATTCAAGTCCCTATAGAATTTTCATCCCATAAGTATAATTTGGGGATTGGTTGCTCGAATGAACAATCTAAAAAAAAGCCATGGTTGAGTGACATGAATTCTTCTCAACCTCATTCTCGTGGATTGGTCCATCCTTCTTTTCCTTCTATCTTTGTATCTTCTTCTTGTGAATAGTTGAGTCTTTCTCCACAAGAGAAAGGGTTGTTTCCTACTCTTCATCCTCTGTCTAAGCAAGAGTGTATTTTTTGTGGGTTCTAAAAGTCTACTTGATTACTCTTCCTTCTCCTACATGTAAGAAATCTCATAAGCATGATAAATAAGAACATTCTTTTTGTGCATACCATCAAGTGCCCGACCATTCCACTAGTGAATGTAAGGCCTTGAAGGATAAAATACAACTTTGTGATTTGGGTGCCATCTCTCATTTGTTTGTTGATGCGCCTACCTTTTCTTCGCATGACAAGTGATATCAAGGTTTACCTCTATCTTGTATGTTCAAAGTATCTTGCATGGTTCTCCTCCCCTGTATGCTGGAGGCAATGATAACTTATTCAAGAGATGTGTTTCCTTCTTAAGGACCCCCTCTCTTCTCTTTGTCTTTCAATTGAAAAGTCCCTTGAGTGGATCCCTCTTCTTTGGGAGGGTTCCTGAGGGACCCCTTTGAAAGCCTTCCAACTTTTCGACAGTCTACGTGACTGTCCACTTATTTGATTGCATGGTTGCTTTGTGTTTCTTGGAATGTTTTTGTTACCCAATTTTCACCTACGGGCTCAATCATGCAGGGTAACCTATGTTTTCGAGTGTCATGAAGGCCAACTGGAGGAACAATTTCATCCAGGTTACTTTTTTCTAACTTGTTTGCTTCTTGTGCAGCTGCGGGGGGGAAGTTATGTTTTAAAATTCAGCACATGGATTAAATGTGGCTCCCACAAGGGTTGAGCCCAGCATGCAGGTATTATGTTTTGGGTGGATCTTCATCTTGGTTTTGCCTTGTTTTTCCCCTCTCTGTTTTTTTTTTCCTTGGGCCCTTTTTCTTTTTGTTCTATCAGAGGTCGAGTTGGACCGAAACCAAACATTGGAACTTTTCAAAAATTTCCAGTTTCCATTTTTGTTCTGGTTCCGGTTCCGGTTCCGCACTTATGTGTGTTTCGCTTTCTTCTTTGACCTTGTGTTTGACTGTGGGGTGGTTTTTTCCTTTGTTTCTTTCTTCTTTCCTTTTCCCCATTTTTGTTGTGTTTTGGCGGACCCGGGATCGAGACTGAAACCGAACTTGGAACTTTTCCAAAAGTTCCAGTTCCTATTTCTGTTCCGGTTTTGATCTCGGTTTTTCCCTTCTTTTCTTTGCTTTTTCGCTGCCGGTGGTCAAGGGATGTTTCCTTCTCTTTTCCTTTCTTTGGGGCTTTATTTCTTCCTTCTTGCTTTATTTTGGCAAACCCAGGATTGGGAGTGAAACCAAATCTGAAACTTAGAGAAGTTTCTAGTTCGGATTTAGTTCTAGTCCCGATTCCGCCGGTCTTGCTCATTTTGCTTTTTTTTTCGATCGTTTGGTCATGGGATGTTTTTCTTCCCTTCTTTTTCTTTCTTTTTCCTCCTCGTTGTCTTTTTGTATGGTGTCGGGAGCGGGATCGGAATGGAATCCAAGCTTGAAACTTCAGAAAAGTTTCAGGTCCGGATTTGGTTTTGGTTTTGATTCCGCCGACTTTTTGGTTTTGCCCCCATTCCGGCTTCGGTCCCTGTTCGGTTCTCATCCCGACTCCAACTCTGCTGAAGGGTTCGAGCTCAGGAAACAACGAAGGTGGTCTCACCAAGAGAGTTTTCCATTGGTATAACGTCTAGCCGACAGAGCGAAGTTTTGCTAAAGGGGTTGCATTCGTTGACAGAAGGCTCGGTCGATGTAATGTCTCACCGACCGAAGGTGGTCTTTCCGAAAGGAAGGAATCTGTGCTAGGGGAAATAGAGTGGTCTCGGGGAGATGTCCTACCGAACTTGAGAGGTCTCGACGAAAGTTGCGAGCTCGGCATGAGGTCTCACCGACCAAGGCAATGTCTCCCCGAAATGAAGTGAGCTTTCGCCGAAACAAAGGGAATCCCGGTGAGAGGTCTTGCTGACCCGATGGTGTCTTGCTGAGGAGAGTTAGTGTTGGCATAGTGTTCTGAGGTCAGCAAGAGGTCTTGCCAACCCATGGGAGTCTCATCAAAAGGAATGATAGGAGCTCGAGGAGAGCGAAATGCGCTCGGTGAAAGGGCTCGCCATGAGGTCTTCCTGAAAGCTAGAGGTCTTGCCGATAGCGACCAAATTGCCCATTGAAATGCGGATATCGATATAACTCCTACAGCTCGATGTGAACTCTCACCGACAGTGGTAAGTTTTTCCGATAGCCGTTGTGGTGCATAATCGCATCGGGGAGACACAGTTAGTGTCTCACTGACATGCGATTCTAATGAAGCAAATTTTGACCGTCTGGGAATCTACGTGGCACAAATTCAACCAATCAGAAGGAGATAAAGAAAGATCATGGGTAGTTTGACTATTTGACTCCCCCTGTAAAGAAAAATCAACAGAATGTGCGCGACATGCATTGGCTCGGTGAAGCAATGATGTTTGAATCTAACAGGGTAAATCTGATGCTGCTTCTTGAAGGGGGCCAACTTGCGAAAGGATCTAGCACAAGAGGGAGGCTGAAGAAGAGGTTGCGAGTCATGATAACAGCTGCGACGTTGGCTGATAAAGGTGGGTCGACATTAATGACCATGCCGCAGAGCATTCAAAGCGGCTCCAACGAAGTCTCGAGGGTGGACACGAGGGCTGCGAGTTAATGCGGTTGTTGTAAAAGATCAAGGAGGCCATTCCTGGAGCAACTCTTCACCGACATGGACAGCGGGGATGCAACATTAACTTCCTACAAAAGATCTAAAGGCAGATCCTTTTGGAGGAGGATATTTTTGTAAGCCCTAGGGGCTGACACATTTTAGTATATAGGGCATTTTTTCCTTTTTGTAAAGGAGTTCAGGAGTTCTCCAAATTTTCTTTTTTGAGGTTTGTGACTTTTGCAGTCCTCTCTCAGATTAGAAAACTTCTATAACTCGTTTTGGAGCATTTTATATAAAATTTACCTTGGCTACCATTGATGGTTCATTTTTTTTCCTTCTAGTTCTTGTGAAGTATTGTGCATTTTTAAGTGATTCATCAAGCTACTTAGTGAAATATTTCTTTTCCTTATAGCTTTGTTTCATGTTAGCATGCCTTTCTTTGCAAAAGTAGTATCATGTAGGTTATAAAATGTGTTTACTCAATTGCACATGAGCTTTTAATTTGTGAAAATCTGCTTTTCCTTCTTGAAAGTGTGTGCATGTCAAACCTGTTTGTATGCATAATCTACAGAATCTAGTTGTGCAGACCCATATCCATCATCAGTATTCAAGTGTAACCTAAGTGTCTCATTGCTCTTATCAGTTCGGTGTATCACCATAGGTTTAGTTTTATTTTTCATGCACTCCTTCTCCCTTTCCCTTTACAGAATCAGTAGTTTAGGTGACACCAAAGGAAGTCGGCCTTCTCCGGAGGTTGACCTCTATTTACAAGAAACCCACATCTTTAGAGGTCTTCCCATGTTACACTGAGGTGTTGAACATCAGGTTCAACAAGGGTGCAACTTTAGGTGATAACAGTTTTATTTGCAAATTAACATGTCGCTTTGCAAGTGTGCCTGTAAAGCCGCTTTCCAATCAGAATCTGTGGAGTCTTCTTCTTTGGGTTTCCCTCATGAGAGAGAACTTGGGGGATGCCTCCTTGTAGGTCTACAGGCCTATAAGGTGATTACTTTACTGGGTTTCCCTCATGTGATAGATCTTGGGGGACGCCTCCTTGCATGTCTACAGGCTTGTAAGGCACTTTCTTTACTGGGTTTCCCTCATGTGAGAGATCTTGGGGGATGCCTCCTTGCAAGTCTGTCGGGCTATAAGGTGCTTGCTTCATGAGTCTTCCTTCATGTGAGAGATCTTTGGGGTTGCCTCCTTGTAGGTCTGTGGTCTTGTGAGATACTTTCATCCTATGGGATTTGTCCATCATTAGTCTGCAGGCCTTCAGTGTGCTTTGTTCAACTTTATAGTTTTGTGGAGCTACAAAGTCCTTCATTTAGACCTCCTCAGGAGAGAGTACCTGTGGAACCATCTCTCTTCTAATTTTCATTCCTTTCTCTCTTAAATTATTTTCTCTCTTCTCTTCTCAAATTGTACATACTGGATCAAAGATTTGCATCTTATTCATCTTGAGTATATACTCTTTCTCTCTTCAACATTGGTTGCTTCCCCCACTTTTGGGTGCATTCTTCTCTTGAAGCAATCAATCCTTACATTCTTCTCTTCATTTTAGAATTTTTCTATGTGTTATTGTTTTTAATTTGGGGATGATGCATAGTACTGAGACAACCATTTACATTAAGGTCTCTTTTACTTTGCTGACTCAAATCCTTTAGTATTTTGTGCACTAACATAGTTGTCTAGTGTAGGTTTTTCTTGTCTAATGCATTTTTTTTGCAGATATTCAGCCTGGGGGCATGCTTCCTTGGTTTGAAAAGTTATATGCTTCCTCTATAGTATCCTTTTGGCATAATGATGTTATTTATGTTTAGTAGATTTCCTTTAGCGTGCATATTAGTGTAGATTCATATGCCTGCTAAAGTGGGGGAAAAATGTAATGTCGTAAAATTGCACCCCTTACAATTTCACATGCATTTTGGTATTTGCTTTAGTGTCCACTCCCTTAGCATCTTATGTAGGCTCATTTTAGCCTTGCATCATCCTTTTTCCCTCTTAGGATGCTCAAAGGCTCACTTTTTAGCAGCTACCCAAGCACGTCAACTGTGCATTAAACCTTGTGCTTTTCTCGTTCGTGTTGTTTTGTAGCGTGATGTGTCTGGAAACTAGCATGTCACGTAGACCTCTACGCACTGTGCTAGCATCGTGTGATGTTTCTGTTGTCAATCAGATTGCACCCGAATGCTTGAATGATTAAATTCAACAATCTGTTGAAACATGGGAACTATCTTCAGGCTGTGGGTATTCCTATGGCAAAGATAGACCTCTAGATTCTAGGCTGGTTCCTATATGATAATCAATTAGGTACTTGAAAATTTGATGGGAAAAGGGAAAAAAACTTAATCTAATGCAAAAATGGAAAAGCTGGACTGTGGTGATGCACCTATTTGATTTAAAGAAAAATAGATTAATTCACAATTGATTCCTTATGAGCCTATTTTCACAACTCAGACTGAACAATTTAACTGCATAAACGATTCACAAAAAAGCCTGATAATTCATTCTTTATGAAGGAAGAATTTATTTCCTCAACTTAAAGATACAAATGTATTATAAGCACAATTTATGACCTGCAACTAAAATCATTTTTTCTGTGTACATGCATTCACAAATGTGACAATTTAAAGGTTTTGATGTAAAACACATTAAATTTGCATCCAAAACATTCATAAAACAAGATAACTAAGTCTAAGAAGGCTAATTTATCTAACTCGCAATGAAAACAAAAGGAAAACTTTGCAAATGATACACTAACATAACCTATAAACCTACTACTGTATTAAATTGAAACTGAAAACTGAGTTACATGACAATTTATTTTGCAAAGTGCAAAGGCTGAATAACAAGAACTAGAGGAAAAAGAAAAACTTTTTCCAATATATACAATGAGATGCAACTCCAAAGTGCATGAAAGATGAAACTAAAAGTCAATTTCAGTATAGAAATGATAACTCCAAGGCGAAATCCGAGCAAAAATAAAAATCCCTAAAAAGAAGGCTCAAACTCATGTAAAAATGAGTGAACTCAGTCTCAAACTCGAAGTCATAATGTATGCAACTGAAAAGTAGCTCGAACTAAACTCAAAATCCATGAAAAGTAAGTCCAAGCATGCAAAAATTGCCTTGTTTGTATCAATCCGCCCATGATGACTTGAATGATTAATCTTCAGTTGATAATCTAATGTGGAACTGAAGTAAAATTCCAAAAATCTTCATAACTCGCATGATTAACTCCTCCTCCAGTTAACTTTACTTGCATTCTGTATGGATCTCCATAATATCTTTTATTTGCACTTTAAGATGCTAAATTAATTAAATGATTTATAGTGTATCATTTAATTAATCAACTTACATTTATTAATGCAAAAAATAAAAGAATAATGTCAAATTAAAAGGTTGAGTCCCATTTGATGACTTTCATATATTACACTTGGCACATATCTCACAATATATATTCTCCCTCAATAAATATTGGCGACCACCATGAAATATTGTAAATATTTTACAATAGTTGACCACCATCACCAAGTCGACTTGACTTAAGAGTTAAAATCATGAGCAAGAATAAAACATAATGATTTTGTTTTGTTCTTGAAAGATATTCTATCAAAGGTCACCATGTGTGGAAAAAACAAAACCATGGAACCCTAATCACTTTAATCATTTGCACTTGACTTTTGGAGAAGCTTCATGAAGAAGCTGGCCGCCATGTTGCTGGGGTTTGGAGTTCGACCTGCACCATTTCTGTCAATTTTGATGATTTTTTGAAAGATTCTGAATAGAAAAGGTAAGATGAAGTTTATTCTATCAAAAATTTGAGTTCTTTCAAGCATTTTAATGCGTTTTTGGGCCTCAAAGCCGCAGCTGTGCATAATCTCTGACATATTTTATTCATTTGTTCTTGTATCCTTGGGACGTCATGGCTTCTTTGTGATTTATCCTCTGTTATGGCCACCATATGAAGAGTTTGAGCCTTTTGTATATATATTTGTTGTTGTACAAGCTCGACTTATGACTTTAAAGCTCAAGGAGAGCTCAGTCACGGACTTGTATCCTCTTCCTTAGGCGCATGATGGTAAGTTTCATTCCTGCCTTTATTTCTCTGTTGAAATACAAGCTTTTGGTAACTTCTCCTGTATAAAGTGAGTTGATAGATCTTTTATAAATAAAAGAAAATCTCCAAGCCGCCATGAAATCTCTATATGTTGACCTTTCTCTGTGTGTTGTTTGTCATTACTGGCCACGGCTATACATTATCTTCATCTGGGCATTCATTCTGTTGTGATTTGGCTCATTTAGTAAAACTTTAAGAGACTCCTTGTATGTAAAACCTTTGAACTTTGTTGGGCCGCCATAAGGGTTCCTCCATTCGAGCTTCTGTTGATAGTTTCCTATTCTCTGTAGATTATAATCTCGGCCTGTGAAACTTGGCCGCCATTGGAGCCTTTCTTTAAACAAAAATATGAAGGGTTTTGTAAACCCAAAACACTGTATGGCCCCATTTCCTTCTTATGTTGTATATGGAAATAAAAGAAAAATAAAAAAGGCTCGACCGATTTATAATTTCCCAAAATATTGACTCAATAAGTACTTTCAGTATGCTTGACTGGTTTTTTCTGTTAGTAATCATTTGACTCAGCTACTTTCACAATCTTCTCTTTGTGTCATATGATGCACCTTTTATTAGATAAATTACTTTGATCCTTCACTTGTATCTCTTAGAATGCACACCTATAGCTATTACAATGTACACTTGTAGCACATAATTTCCTGACTCTATACAGTGTAAAAGCACTATGGTATGCTGTGTGAATATTTGGCTTTAGCTCTATTCTCTTTAAATTATTTCAAATAGCTTTTCAAACTAATTCATTCAATGGTATCTTGCTTTGAACAAACATTCTGAAGCACACAACCTTTCATGTATTTGATGTTTCTTTCTCAAGATACAGAATGTTGTCCTTATGCACCTGTAGCACACTTTGTGTTAACATTGTTTTGTTCATTCCTTTAGTATATAAAATACCACTTCCGTTGTCTTTATAATAGCCTGCTATCCGCACATGTGGATCTTAGTGAGAGTGGATGTGGACTTGTCCTATCTATTTATTTTGTGACAACAGTCCTATTCATGACTGTTCTTGACATGATGCTGTTTCAGATTACTCTATTTTGTCTCTTGATTTGAAACTGAAACAATGTTGTCCTACTGTCATGTTGACTGCCTTTCTGAATCACTGGACGAACAATATATGTTCTTTGAAAGGTGAAAGAAACAAATTAATTACTTATTGTCTTGTTCTCCCTTCAACATAAGGGGCTCAATGCCTCATTAAAATGTAAATATGAATGAAAGGCAGAGCTGAAACAAAGAATGACAAATACAATTAATGCTCTCTTAATCATGTTTCTTTTTTTTTTTAATTGAATTATGAGCAATAAGATGATTTTCTCAATCTATTTTCACCATGCTATTAGACAGCTTGATGAAAGTCCTAGATGATGACTGTTTCTTTGATGCTTTAATAACTCTCATATACGAACATTGAATGAGAGAATACCTTATGATATGCTGGGCTCAACCCTTGTGGGAGCCTGTTTTACTCCACATATCTGATAAGATGATCTCGAACATGATGAACCTGTTCCTGCACATTGAAACAAACATGTTAGGAAAATAAAAGAAGCTGAAAGCTTCTATTGAGTTTCGTGTTCCTTGATTATCAACCTTTGTAATTCAATCATCTGGTGAATGCCTGATTGAATGTAAATTACATTCCTGTTGGTAGCGTAGACATGAAGTAGAATGTAATTCATTATTGCTTAGAGTAAATCTCTAACGCCATTCTTTTACAAACTTGCAGGTTCATGGAGCGTGGAAATGGGTTTGTTGTAGCTTGGAGACATGACAACTGAAGACATCAAGCGAATGTGATTCATCATCACAGACAATGATGAATTGTTTCTCTTCTTTGTGTTTACGTTATCTTCAGTAGTGTAGCTTATCATTGGATTTTGTATTCATTATTTGATTATATAATCAAATTCAGTTACTCTCGTGGCTTGTGTGAGATTTCAGTGTTTTTACAAAATGAATAAAAGACATTATTATGCAAATTTTCAATTTTCTGTTTCAAATACTTGCACAATAAAACTGTAATTCAGATGTAATCTGATCTTTATGATGAACCATGAATACTTTAACAACAAAACTTGAATTTTTTTGTACCTATCAATGATGAATTCGATTCAGCTCTACCTGTTTGAGCTCATAGTGAAAAATAGGTAACAAATTGGCGACCTCTGCGGAGTGTTTTCTTGCTAAACACAATAGACCAGTATATAACTTATCCATTGGGCATGGAGTCCATTTTTGGCTCTATTTTCTTTTTTTGGCTCTATTTTAACTCAGAAAACTGTAACTCAGCTTTAAAACACACAACCTAAAAGGAAACTACTGCAACTCTGTTGAAGACAGAGTTTGAAAAAATAGGTGCAACAATTGCACTTTATTGAAAACATGACAAAACTGAAATGAAATGTGCCAGCAGGAACTTATTGAAAGCATTACTGAAACTGAAAACTATCCTACTATGTACAGCTGCAAGCCTGATGCTTAATAAGATTGTTTCAAGTGAATCCCGTTGACAGGGATTGGCAGTACTTCACCGTCCAGCTTTGAAAGCTGAAATGCATTGTGTTCCTTCTTTTATGTAATAATGTACGAGCCATCCCACATGGCGTCAAACTTTGTATGTTTACCAGGCCTTCTTTTGAGCTCATCCCACTTAAAAACTAAATCACCTTCATTGAAGATCCTTGCTGTTGCTTTCTTATCGAATGTCCTCTTCATTTGAGAATGATGAATCTGAAGCTTTCTGTAGGCTTCCTTTCTGGTTTCTTCCAACTCTGTTAATTGAGCAAGCCTGAATTGCATTGGTTGCTCCTCAAGTAACTCAAGCTCTTTTATATAACTCAAATTTGGCAATTCAATTGAGATAGGCAATTTGGATTCTTTTCCATAAACCAAAACATAGGGTGAAAATCCTGTTAATCGTTTTGGTGTAACTCTATCAGCCCACAGGGCTAACTTGAGTTTGTCATGCCATGACCTCTGATTATCTTCAATAATCTTCTGTATGATCTTAATCAGATTCTTATTTGTTGATTCAGCTTGTCCATTACCCTGGGGGTAATAATTGGATGAAGTATTCAGATAAATATTATGCTTTACTGACCAATCTGAAATTCTTAAACCAACAAAGGCCAAAGCATTAACAAAAATAATTGAATCAGGTGTACCAAACCTAGAAACTATATCCTAATAGAAGTTTAAAACTGATGTTTCATTTGCATCTCTTAATGCGATTGCTTCAGTCCACTTCATAAAGTAGTTTGTGGTAGTTAAAATCCATTTGTGCCCAACACTCGAGGGTGGATTGATTGGACCGATAAAATCGAGTCCCCACTTTCCAAATGGCTGCTCAACCTGGATTGGATTCAGGGGCAGGGCTGCTAACTTTTGTTTTCCTGCAAAAAGTGAACATTTACTGCATCTTTTGACATAAGCATGAGCATCCTTGAAAAGATCTGGCCAATAATAGCCTACTTTCATAATTTTCAGAGCTGTAATATGTGGTGCAAAATGACCTCCAACAGGTCCATCATGGAGTTCCTCCAAGATTCTTTCAATTTGATTTGGGTAAACACATCTAAGGAATATTCCATTGAAGTCTTTTTTATACAGAACACCATCTATTTCTGCATAAGGAATTGCTTGTAACCTATAATATCTTCGTTTGGACTTATCCAAACGTACCGGACAATCTCTAGTATGCAAATAATGGATCATCTGATTAATGCAATTCGCTGAATGGGCTGTAACAACAGGTTCTTCTTCATTATTCAGAACTGTAGCAATCTTTTCACTGTTGTTTTCTTCGTTTTCTGCAAGTTGTTCGCATAGGCCTTGGCCTCTAACAAGCTTGGTAACCTTTTTGCTGATGTCATACTCCATGACTTTGGTTATCCAGCATGCTCTCTTGTCATTAATGTCCTTATTCAGCAGAAACTCCTTGACTGTTGGGTGAGCTACCAACAAATGTATCTTATTATTAGACAACATATGTCTAAATTTTTTCAGACTTCTCACTACAACAAGCACATGATTTTCAATGAATGAATACCTGGTTTCATAATCATGTAAAACTTGACTAAAGAAAGCTATAGGCTGCTCCATACCTTCATTATTTTGCTGACAGAGCATTGTGGAGATGGTATCCACTCCTCCAAAAGCGTACAGTATAAAATCCTTATCAAAATCTGGATTGATAAGAGTCGGGGCTGCTGCAAGTGCCTCTTTAATATGCTCAAAACTGTTCTTTCCTTCTTTTGACCAGTTGAATTGAATTTTTTTCTTCAGCATGGCTATCAATGGCTGCAATAAAGCTACAACATTGGGAATAAATCTCCTCACGAAGTTTATTCTACATAGAAATCTCTGCAAACCCTTTTTGTGAGCAAGCAACGATAAAGCCAATATGGCTGCAATATGTTCTGGGTCAATAGAAATACCATCTTTTGAAAAAATGTAGCCCAGAAGCTTACCTTCGTGAACAACAAAAATACTTTTCTTTGGATTCAAAGAGATTCCATATTCTCTGCATCTTTCGAATATTTGTCTAAGATGACTGAAATGTTCATTTGCATTTCGTGAGAAAACAATGATATCATCTAAGTAAACAAGAAAAAAATTGTTTATCAAACCTTGGAGAGCCATATCCATTGCTCTCTGAAAGGTTGCTCCTATGTTTGATAATCCAAACGACATCTTTTTGTAAGCCATAGTACCCCACTTGGTGGTAAAGGCTGTCTTGTACTGGTCTTCCTCCTTAACCAATATTTGGTTATAACCTGAATATCCATCCAACAATGAGAACCTTTCTAATCCTAAAACAACCTGCAATATTTTCTCCAGTGAAGGTAGCGGGTAGTGATCCTTGAGTGAAGCTCTATTTAGATCACGAAAATCAACGCACAACCTTATCTCTCCGCTCTTCTTTCTGACAGGCACCAAATTTGACACCCAAGAAGTGTGCTTGATTGGAAATATTATACTACCTTCGATCAGCTTGTTTAATTATGCTTTCATCAGATGTTCTAACTTCAGATTCAAGGGCCTCTGCTTCTTTCTTACCAGTTTTTTGTTGGGTTCGAGTTCAATTGTATGTTGAGCTAACTCAGGGTTAAAACCCTTCAAATCTCCATACTTCCAGGAAAATATGTCACTAAATTCTTGACAAAGTAAGATAAAGGCCTGTTGTTCTTCCTTTGTATAGACTTTTCCAAGCTTAAGCAGCTTGTCCTTGAATATTTCTATTGATTCGTAATGCTCCTGCTTCACTGTGATGCTTGATTTATCTCTTCTAACCTGGCCATCAGTGTTGAAGATGGATTCAAGGGTCACCAAACCCTTTGGTAGCTTGTTAGACTTTAGTTGCATGATCTGATCACCATATTGTTGATCAAATTTTTGTTGATTTATGGCAGAAAACTTTGCTTCTTCCATCAGAAAATGAATTATCTGTTCATCACTATCAAAAACCTGCCAACTTACATTATTGTCAAGTACTGAAGGTCTGACAACTACCTTCACATATTGTTGTACCTCCACATTGTGAATTTCAGTCGGAATGTCAAACTGTGACCCTAGAGCAACAAGTTTATCAACTTGCTTATTCTAAATTCTTGGTACTGATTACAGATTAAATGTGTCAAACTCCTCAATTAAGTCCCAAACACGATGCTTATATAATTTTAGCAAATCATTCTTTGTTAAATTCAGATTTTTAACTTGATTTGCTATCAATTCTGAATCACCGTACACCTGTAAGCACTTGATCTTTATTTTTCTAGCCCATTCTAAGCCATGTATTAATGCTTCATACTCAGCAACATTATTAGAATAGCTGAAAGCAAATCTAAAAGCTGAATAATACCTATCTCCTTAAGGTGAAATCAAAACAACTCCTCCACCAGCACCAATTTTACTTCTAGATCCGTCAAAATATAGCTTCCAAAGTTGATCAATCTGTTGTACCTATTGTTTTTCCTCCTTGACCAGATTTGGAATAGTTACATGGGGCCCCTAAATCATATAAATGCCCAAACCTACTTGGTCTATGAGATTGAACGGATCAACCTCATGATTCTCGGCTGCCCACTCATCTAGATTTATGTCAGGTATGCCTTCTATAGGTACAGTGGGGTCGAGGGTCATGGAAAGCTAGGTTTGCATTTATGGGATTTGGAACATAAGGTTCAATATGGTCTTTAGCTTGTGATTCTGACTTAATCGTGACTCTAGTACCATATCTGGTTTTGAAAAATATGTGTGACCAGTCTAATGACAGATAACCACCTAATTTTGTGGTGAAATATCTAGATAGGAAAATGGCAAAATAAGGTGGGAGATCAATGATATATATGTCCTATGAAATTTGAAAGTTGGGATAGGCATGCAATGTAAGAGGCAAATTTTTAATAACTCCTACAAGCTTTACAACTGTGCCATCCAACTGAACTACCCCTTTTCACAATGGTTCATACTCAAGTCCTAACTTTTCTACCAAATGTTTAGGCATAATTGAACTGCTTGCTCCACTATTGATCATGCAGTTATGCACTATGTTATCACCAATTATCAAGTTGACATAAAAAGGTGGTGGCTTTACCTCTTTAGCTGGTTGCTCCTGCTTTTGATCTGAACTGTTTGCAAGAACTCTTGGCTGTTCTTTATTTGTTTCGTTAGAAATTGATATTTTAGCCAAAGCCCCCTACAAAATTTCTTTTTGTCCAGGCAGGTGTAATGCATCCAACATAGTAATGCTAACATTTTCCTTTTTCATATGTTCAACAATATTGAAAGAAGAACCACCAACCTTTGGCTGTACCTTTTGAACAACAATGTCTGTTTGTGTTGCTTGAGGCTGGAACTAAACTTTAGGCTGCTCATTTGATGGTCCAGCCTACTATCTTGGTAAAATCTAAACATTCTGAGTTGGAGGAGGCTGAACCTGCCCCTGTTGGGCTATAAAATCTTGATTTTTCTACTAAACAACAGGCTGTTTGTCTTTTTTTGCCTGTTGTTTATCAGGAACAACTTGCTGTCTTAGATCAAATGCTCTTTTCTTGGCCCTCGTATTGGCTACAATAGAAGTGGCTGACTGATTTTGACTTTGCACGCGATTAACTCCGCAAAATTCACTTCCTTGCCAGTTCATCATGGCAATGTCAAGGTCACTCTGCTGTGTTTGATCATCTTGCCGATTATTGTCCTCCTTAGTTGTCTTTTCAGAAGCAACATAACTACTTTACACCATAAGGGCTTGATTAATCACCTCATTCATGCAAGTAGCCTGATTATGAGGCTGATTGCAGGGATAACACCACACGTAATCATGTGCTAAATTGTTATGTATTGGCATCAACTCTTTTGAAGAGCTAGCAACAGTTGGATTAAATGGCTGATTAGGCCTAAAGTTGAAATTCCTCCTCTGTCCTTGGTAATCAGCTTGATAAGCAAGTCTATGTGCTTGAAATGATGACTGATTAAGCCTGAAATTCTGACCTTGCTGGTTTTTAAGGCTTACCAAGTTGTTACTCATAGTTTGTAGTAACTTGTCCATTTGTTGTTGGTCATTTATTAGCTGCTATTGAGAATATTTAAGCCCTTGCAAGTCAGAATTTGTTGGAACAACATTATTTTGTGCTGCTGTTTGGAAACCTAAGGCTGGAACAACAAGTATAGTGGCTATTGGAGGTACTTGAATGGGCATAAAAGGTTGTACCTCTGGGAAAATCGGCATAGGGGGTCTTGGGGCAATTTTACCATCTTGTATAAGGTTGTTTTCAGCTCTAATAGCGATGTCATATGTTGCTGGTAATGTTAACCCACCCATTGACTGTGTCATTAAGGCAATATCACTATTCAAAGATATAAGGTAATACAAAAAAGCATGGTCAGGAGTTGGCCTTACCGTTACTGGAATTCGATCCCATGTCCTTTGAAATATAAAGTTAAAGTCCATCATCTATTCTTGTGGTGCTCTCTTTATAGTCATCATCTATTTGACTAGAGATAAATGATCGAACCTATCTAAAAATTGTTTGGTCAGCTTGTCTCCTAAATCATCCCATTTCGCAATGCTATTGACTGGTAAGCGACGAAACCACTGAAGTGATTTCCCCTTGAATGACACTGCTAACAACCTCAAAGCTACATTCTCCTCAATCACATGGTAAACTCCACATAGCGAGGCTACATCTCTAATATGCTCAATGGGCATAGTCTGATCTTCACCAGTAAAAAAGGATAGACTTTTGAGTGTTGCAACTAGTATATCATCATGCTAAACCAGATCCAATGGGCTGCCCCCATTAAATGGAACAAAATCATGCGCTCTAGCCATCAGAGCTGTTGGTATTTTGAGATTTACAACTTGTACAATCGGTATAGGTGAAACCGGTACTTTGTAACTTGGTGAAGCTGAAAATGAACTTGGCTGCCTTGCTAACAATCTGCCTCTTCTTCTTGATGTGTAAACTAATGGTTCTGCTCTTAGAATCGGAGAAACTGATTGCTTTCTTGAAGGCTTACCAGGTGTTCACTTGGCTGTCCTTCCTCTTCTCTTTGGTGAAGACAGTTGCAAATACTCAAACGGAGAAGAATTTCTTGTTTGAATATTTCTCATAAGCTATTTGCAATTGATTTGCTGGAAACTGAGAATGGAATCGCCAGGTATATGAAATAATCCTCTGAAAGGCTGAAATACTATTGTATATACCAAAAACAACAGCTTGAACTATAAAATTCTTGCTCTGAAAAGTGATTCATAGTCCCACCGGGAGTGCCAAAAACTGTTGTCAATCAGATTGCACCCAAATGCTTGAATGATTAAATTCAACAATCTGTTGAAACATGGGAACTATCTTCAGGCTGTGGGTATTCCTATGGCGAAGATAGACCTCCAGATTCTAGGCTAGTTCCTATATGATAATCAATTAGGTACTTGAAACTTTGAAGGGAAAAGGGAAAAAAACTTAATCTAATGCAAAACTGGAAAAGTTGGACTGTGGTGATGCACCTATTTGATTTAAAGAAAAATAGATTAATTCACAATTGATTCCTTACGAGCCTATTTTCACAACTCAAACTAAACAATTTAACTACATAAACGATTCACAAAAAGGCTTGATAATTCATTCTTTATGAAGGAAGAATTTATTTCCACAACTTAAATATATGAATGTATTATAACCATAATTTATGACCTGCAACTAAAATCATTTTTTTTGTGTACATGCATTCACAAATGTGACATAAATTTAAAGGTTTTGATGTAAAACACATTAAATTTTCATCCAAAACATTCAAAAAAACAAGACAACTAAGTCTAAGAATGCTAATATCTAACTTGCGATGAAAACAAAAGGAAAACTCTGCAAATGATACTCTAACATAACCTGTAAACCTGCTACTGTATTAAATTGAAACTGAAAACTGAGTTACATGACAATTCACTTTGTAGAGTGCAAAGGCTAAATAACAAGAACTAGAGGAAAAAGAAAAACTTTTTCCAATATATACAATGAGATGCAACTCCAAAGTGCATGAAAGATGAAACTGAAAGTCAATTTCAGTATAGAAATGATAACTCCAAGGCGAAATCCGAGCAAAAATAAAAATCCTTGAAAAGAAGGCTCAAACTCATGCAAAAATGAGTGAACTCAGTCTCAAACTCAAAGTCATAATGTATGCAATTGAAAAGTAGCTCGAACTGAACTCAAAATCCATGAAAAGTAAGTCCAAGCATGCAAAAATTGCCTTGTTTGTATCAATCTGCCCATGATGACTTGAATGATTAATCTTCAGTTGATAATCTGATGTGGAACTAAAGTAAAATTCCAAAAATCTTCATAACTCGCATGATTAACTCCTCCTCCAGTTAACTTTACTTGCATTCTATATGGATCTCCATAATATCTTTTATTTGCACTTTAAGATGCTAAATTAATTAAATGATTTATAGTGTATCATTTAATTAATCAACTTACATTTATTAATGCAAAAAATAAAAGAATAATGTCAAATTAAAAGGTTGAGTCCCATTTGATGACTTTCATATATTACACTTGGCACATATCTCACAATATATATTCTCCCTCAATAAATATTGGCGACCACCATGAAATATTGTAAATATTTTACAATAGTTGACCACCATCACCAAGTTGACTTGACTTAAGAGTTAAAATCATGAGCAAGAATAAAACATAATGATTTTGTTTTGTTCTTGAAAGATATTCTATCAAAGGTCACCATGTGTGGAAAAAAGAAAAACCATGGAACCCTAATCACTTTAATCATTTGCACTTGACTTTTGGAGAAGCTTCATGAAGAAGCTGGCCGCCATGTTGCTGGGGTTTGGAGTTCGACCTGCACCATTTCTGTCAATTTTGATGATTTTTTGAAAGATTCTGAACAGAAAAGGTAAGATGAAGTTTATTCTATCAAAAAATTTGAGTTCTTTCAAGCATTTTAATGTGTTTTTGGACCTCAAAGCCGCAGCTGTGCATAATCTCTGACATATTTTACTCATTTGTTCCTGTATCCTTGGGACACCATGGCTTCTTTGTGATTTATCCTTTGTTATGGCCGCCATATGAAGAGTTTGAGCCTTTTGTATATATATTTGTTGTTGTGCAAGCTCGACTTATGACTTTAAAGCTCAAGGAGAGCTCAGTCACGAACTTGTCTCCTCTTCCTTAGGCGCATGATGGTAAGTTTCATTTATGCCTTTATTTCTCTATTGAAATACAAGCTTTTGGAAACTTCTCCTATTTAAAGTGAGTTGATAGATCTTTTATAAATAAAAGAAAATCTCCAGACCGCCATGAAATCTCTATATATTGACCTTTCTCTGTGTGTTGTTTGTCATTACTGGCCACGAATATACATTATCTTCATCTGGGAATTTGTTCTGATGTGATTTGGCTCATTTAGTAAAACTTTCAGAGACTCCTTGTATGTAAAACCTTTGAACTTTGTTGGGCCGCCATAAGGGTTCCTCCATTCGAGCTTATGTTGATAGTTTCCTGTTCTTTGTAGATTAAAATCTTGGCCTATGAAACTTGGCCGCCATTGGAGCTTTTCTTTAAACAAAAATATGAAGGGTTTTGTAAACCCAAAACACTGTATGACCCCATTTCCTTCTTATGTTGTATATGGAAATAAAAGAAAAAGAACAAAGGCTCGGCCGGTTTATAATTTCCCAAAATATTGACTCAATAAGTACTTTCAGTATGCTTGACTGGTTTTTTCTGTTAGTAATCATTTGACTCAGCTGCTTTCACAATCTTCTCTCATTTTCATATGATGCACCTTTTATTAGATAAATTACTTTGATCCTTCACCTGTAGCTCTTACAATGCACACCTACCTAGCTATTACAATGTACACCTATAGCATAGAATTTCCTGACTCTATACAGTGTAAAAGCACTATGGTATGCTGTGTGAATATTTGGCTTTGGCTCTGTTCTCTTTAAATTATTTCCACTAGCTTTTCAGACTAATTCATTCAATGGTATCTTGCTTTGAACACACATTCTGAAGCACACAACCTTTCATGTATTTGATGTTTCTTTCTCAAGATACGAAATGATGTCCTTATGCACCTGTAGCACACTTTGTGTTAGCATTGTTTTGTTCATTCCTTTAGTATATAAAATACCACTTCTGTTGTCTTTATAACAACCTGCTATCCGCACATGTGGATCTTAGTGAGAGTGGATGTGGACTTGTCCTATCTATTTATTTTGTGACAACAGTCCTATTCATGACTATTCTTGACATGATGCTGTTTCAAATTACTCTGTTCTGTCTCTTGATGTGAAACTGAAACAATGTTGTCCTACTGTCATGTTGACTGCCTTTCTGAATCTCTGGACGAACAATATATGTGCTTTGAAAAGTGAAAGAAACAGCTTAATTACTTATTGTCTTGTTCTCCCTTCAGCATAAGGGGCTCAATGCCTCATTAAAATGTAAATATGAATGAAAGGCAGAGCTGAAACAAAGAATGACAAATACAATTAATGCTCTCTTAATCATGTTTCTTTTTTTTTTTAATTGAATTATGAGCAATAAGATGATTTTCTCAATCTATTTTCACCATGCTATTAGACAGCTTGATGAAAGTCCTAGATGATGACTGTTTCTTTGATGCTTTAATAACTCTCATATACGAACATTGAATGAGAGAATACCTTATGATATGCTAGGCTCAACCCTTGTGGGAGCCTGTTTTACTCCACATATCTGATAAGATGATCTCGAACATGATGAACCTATTCCTACATATTGAAACAAACATGTTAGCAAAATAAAAGAAGTTGAAAGCTTCCATTGAGTTTCGTGTTCCTTGATTATCAGCCTTTGTAATTCAATCATCTGGTGAATGCCTGATTGAATGTAAATTATATTCCTATTGGTAACGTAGACATGAAGTAGAATGTAATTCATTATTGCTTAGAGTAAATCTCTAATGCCATTCTTTTACAAACTTGTAGGTTCATGGAGCGTGGAAATGAGTCTGCTGCAGCTTGGAGACACGACGACTGAAGACATCAAGCGAAAGTGATTCATCATCATAGGAAATGATGAATTGCTTCTGTTCTTTGTGTTTACGTTATCTTCAGTAGTGTAGCTTATCATTGGATTTTGTATTCCTTATTTGATTATCATAATCAAATTCAGTTACTCTCGCGGCTTGTGCGAGATTTCAGTGTTTTTACAAAATGAATAAAAGGCATTATTATGCAAATTTTCAATTTTTTGTTTCAAATACTTGCACAATAAAACTATAATTCAGATGTAATATGATCTTTATGATGAACCATGAATACTTTAACAACAAAACTTTAAAATTTCTGTACCTATCAATGATGAATTCGATTCAGCTCTACCTGTTTGATCTCATAGTGAAAAATAGGTAACAATTTCAACATTCAAATGATCGCCTCCGAGCATGTTTTCCACTTGTCAGCTAACTTTGTCAGTGGTAACGGCTGGGGATGCCTTGTAATCGCCCAGGAAGCTTCTTTTCCCTCTTTAAAAGTCATTTTTTCAACTCATTTGATCTCTAGCTTCACTCTAGCTTCTTTCCAACCTTGGCTTTGACATTTTCTCTCTTGTTATTTTGCTTGCACAACTCCATACAACTTGCTACAATGACTTCAATCTCTCACATTCTCACAATACTCTTTGTAGCTTTTGGCTCACGTAGTTATCCCTCCTTTTTAAGCCTTGCAATTGATACTTCACTTATATTGTGCTTGCAAGCATCTTGGGACCTATCACATCCCCTATCTATTGCATCCTTACCTCATGATACAGGTTCTCCTCCTCAAGCGGGGATTACTTTTATCTTTCATATTTTCTGATACGGGTTCTCCTCCTTGAGCAGGGATTGCTTTTATCACATTACATTTTCTTATTTCTCACTCTCTCTATCTTTTTGGCTTTCCATGGAGCTAGGAACACCAAAAAGGGGGTTTGACTGAGGCAAACCCCTATACAGCCCCAACAATTTCTTTAGATCTTACGCATGCAGGTATTGAAGATATTCACGTGCTAGAGGCTTCATTACCTGGATTGTTGTGAGAAGTTTCTCTCTTATTCTCTTGCTTTATCATTTCTATTACATTCTATTACTTTATCACATTCTATAAGTTCTTAGCAATCTTATTGTTAGTAGTCACTTTGTTATTTTCTGTGAAATTCTTGCTTTCTAGTCCGTACGGACACTAGCACGTTGCGTTGTCGTCCCAGACCCGCACTATCATCCTTTGGCTAAGAGCTTGTTGATTTTTCTAGAGAATCTTTGTGACCTACTCTTTCTGATTCTAGAACTCTCGCGTTTGTTCCTTGAGGTAGTTTAGGGAATTTCGCTCTGTGAGGCTCTCTGAATGAAGACAACTCGTGAGCCGTGAATCCCCCTTCTCTACATAAAGAACTTGAAGTTGATATAAGTGAGATGAGGCTACCATAATGAAAGAAAGGTAAGTTGCATAGACCTAGGAGTATCCTAAATCCCAAAAAAATTAGTGGAATCTTGCACTACACTAGGAGGATCCAACACAATTAGTTCAAACTAGTCAATCAAGGGATCTAAATCAATCAATTCTAATGTAGGAGGAAACTCAAATAAATCAGAAGGATCACACAAACTATGTGGAGAACTTGTGACATCAAGGATGTTAAGAGTGAAATGGTGTGGAAGAAATAATGTACCCCAAGATGCCATAATATTTTCCTTATATTTTAGATATAGACCATTTCACACTAAGTTATTAGTTGTAGAACATCTACAACAACAAAATGGAAGGTCTTCATAGTCAAGAAGTTAAACCCATGTGTGATCCTCCACATGCATGACAATATCTATTGATAAAGTCTTAGAGATGTCCATATCCACCAAGATGTGAGAAAAATTCATATGGGATAAAATTCATAGTATCCAAATCAATCATAAAAAATATCTTTAAGTATACCAATATCTTTAAAAATATTCTATCCAAAATTGAAGCAAGAGTTTAGATAACCTAAAAAATATAAATAAGATGTTGAGAGAGTATATTTTTGGGTTGACTAAAGGAAACCAAAGCTTAGGCACAAGATAATATTGACCCCACATCCAAAACCCCATAAAAAAATAATATCCTTGTCACAAGAAGTATCAAAATAGCAATAAATAACTTTGAGTGTAAGGATATATCTCAATATTTACACTAATGATGGGTCTATAGTATTTCAAGAGTCATTTGTGAATCTAAAGGAGAATTGGCAAGAGATGGTTGAAATGATAGATTAAACCCCTAGGTACAAAATAATCCTCATTGTCAACCATTTCATTGTCAAAACCACAACCAAAGAAGATTGAAGATATGGTAAGAGCATGATTTTCCATGGGGAGGATTTATATAAGCACCTAAAACACCACCATTCTTACCAAATTAGGTTATCACTTACACAATAGGGCAAGGGAATCCAATATCATTCAACCATAATTATGGAGAAGGAAGACCATCAAATATGATATGCTTGACACTACCAATGAAATTAGATGCGTTAATGGCAAAGAATATTTTAAATTCATGGCACAAAAAACCCATATTTTTGTACCAAAAAAATAATTTCCATAATTTAAATCAACAAACCCTTAAGGGAGATCCCAACATAGGATCACACCTACCAAACATGCCATATAGCACTAGAGTTGAGCCCCATTGAACCTAAAGAAAGAGAACGTACATGAAAATCCTTGGCCACCTTTATAAAGTCAAAAAACATTAGTTTGAACAACTAGATTCACACTTGGTAAGGTGCTAAATCCATCCACTAACACAAGTCTACTAGAAGGAATAAAGAGGGTCACTAAAAAGAGTGAAAGAAAGTCTTGTATATTATAAAGTGATTTGGCCTAAACATGTTAAAGGGAGAAGGGTTTCATTTTTTCTTATGGGACATCTCCTTCCTATAGAGTTGTGTGGCTGGAAATTAATTTGGATTTGCTTATAATTATTATAAAGGTAGATTCAACTTGTGGAATTGGTTGGATATTAATTTAAAGGGTATTCCTTGGATAGTAAAAGGAGACTTTAATGTTTGAGAATATTGTGGATAAATTGGTGGTTATGAACTTTAATAGAAGGGAGATAATAAATTATTTAGGGATTAGTTTAAAAGGAAGAGGAATTTGGTGGATCCTTTGATGGGATGTATAGAAGATAGTAAAGGTATTTGGTTTACGTGGTCTAATTTTTAAAAAGAGAAAAACAAGGATTTTTCTAGATTGGACAATTTTATGGTAAATAAGTTCATTTTTTTGTATCCCTCTTGTACAAAGTAACAATGTTGTTTATGTTTTTCTAGCTACATTGTTAGATCATAATCCTATGGAAATGAAGGTCTTTCCTATTTCTTGTCACCCTAAGGCATCTAGTTTTTACAAAAGTTTGTATAAACTTAATACATTGCATTTGAAAGACCCTTATTTTGCTATTACTTTGTATAAAATTTGGGTTCTAAAATTTCACAAGTTTTTCAAGGGTTCTTATGTTGGTAATTAAGGTAGGCTATTGAATTTTCTATTTCCTTCATGATGATTTTTGGCAAGTTTAAATCTAAGACCAGAGCTAATAGAGTTAAGAGATTGTAAAAGAAGATTATTTTTATGGAAAGTAACCTTCAAGGAAATCATTTTAAGGATTGAAATGTGAGTATGTGGATAGAAAACTTTCGGATATGATACAATTTTATATAGTTATATGAGCTAGGTATAGGTCTAGGCTTTTGTGGTTACACTTGGGGGATAGAGGATCTCAAATTTTCTTGAGATTTTTAAAATTCAAACATGGTAGAGAAAATATTTCTACCATTGATTTGTGGTATTCTTTTGAAAGTGGATTCTCCTATTATATGTGATTTCTTTAATTTGTATGGAATTTTTTTTTCTAAAGTTGTTAATAATGATGCTATTGAGAATGCTAAGAATATTATGGGTAAGGTTTTTCCTTACAAAATTATTCAAAATAATTTTGTAGCATTGACGAGGTTTCTAATTTTATTTTCCATATGAAGAAGAATAAAGTTCCTAGGAGAGATGAATTTTTGTTGGGTTCTATAAAGATAATAGCAATTAGGTCAGTATTTTTTGTTAGAAGTCTATAATGGCACTATCTTGACTAGTATTATGGGAATCCATATTAATCAATTCATTTATTAACTTCTCAAAAGGGATGATCCTTCTTAACTTAATAACGTGAGACCTATCACCTTATTGAATGTATCATATAAGTTTGCTTTCTAAAATATTAGTTTTAGGGATGTAGAAGGAATTGCCTAATGTTATTTCTTCTTCTCAATCTAGTTTTGTTAAGGAAAGTTATAATTTAAATAACTTGGTTATTAGTTGGGAAGGGATACATTAGGCCAAGGTTTCTAATTATTAATTTTATGAATCTTCTAGATTTTGAAAAATCCTACGATAAGATTGAATGTCCTTTTATTTAGCTTACGCTTAAGGCTTTGGAGTTTGGTGATTTTTATGTAGAATGGTTAGTGTTTTGTTTTAATATGTTACTACACAAATTTTCATCAATGAAGAATCACCAAATTATTTTCCTCTCCATAGGATGGAGCGAAAAGTTGTAGAGCAGGAGAAAAAATGGTGATGAGAAAGGAAAATCGAAGGAAGATGGGCAATGTAGAAATACACTGCATGATGCATATCAAATAATTGATCTATCAAAGGAGGCATCTGAGGATGTGGAAATGTTGGAAGACTTGGTGATAATATGAAAGTTGATCAGCCTGAAGTATGATAGAAAAAAGATTAGGGCTTGGTTGGATGAGCATTGGAAATCCATGGAGATAGTAAAAAAAATTCCAAGAGGTTTTTTTGTGGCATTTTTTCTATCCATAGAAGAAAGGGAGGAGGTATTACAGGGTTTTCATTGGAAAATGGGTGAATACCCTTTGTACATGTAAAAATGGAGTCCCAATTTTAACCTGGTGAAATTGGATCCCTATGATAAACCAGTTTGGATACATTTGTACAATTTTCCTCTAGAATATAATTTGGGTGAAAGAGAGCATAGAAAAAATAGGAAGATCTCTAGGAACCCTTATTGATGTAGATGAAGGAATAATTGAGGGTAATTTGCACACATCCTAGTAGCAACGGTTAGGAAAATATCAAACAAAATAATGTTGTGTGTCGAAGGGGATCATTGGTCATAGTATCTGGAAGTAGAGGAGGAGAAAATGTATTGCTTGATTTTCCAGAGAAGAGACCACAAGGATGGTACATGTAGGATAATTCCAAGGATGAGAACAACATGGACACCCAAAGTATCACAACCACATGGTAATACAAAGGTGATGGGTGGTAATGGTAAACTAGACCCCTTGCCATGTCCACTTCTAAAATGGAAGGAAATAAAAAGGATTGGAAAATTAGACAACATTCGGGAGAATCCAAACCAACATATTTAGATAAAGAAACTCAACGTACCAAAGTAGCTTTTTCAGAACCAAATTTGGAACCACTAAAATCCAAAAATATAGTGGAGCACAAAATAAAATTAGAAGATTTGGAACAAGAAATGTATGAAATAGAAGGCGATTTTTTTGAGGCAGATGAACTAGGAGAGATTGACCCAAGATATATCATTCAATCAATAGTAAAGGTATTGGGAAAATTGAAAAAAGGAAAAGGAAGGAAAACAAAACAAGCAGAAGTGGGAGGAAGAGGCCAATGAGAAGGGCTTATTGAGTATAAAAGAATTTTTGAAATCCAAGGGAGCCAAGCTCTCACTTGGAGGGAAATGAAAATCGTTACATGGAATGCCAGGGAATTATCTACCCTTCACAAAAGATGCTTGGTCAAGCATCATTTGGATCAAATGCAAGCAGATATCATTGTCTTGCAAGAAACCAAAATCAGTTCCAAGGAAGGTGAGAAGTTTGTTAAATTCCACAAAAAATGGTTGGGTGTTTTTCAAGATGCTAATGGGTTTGTTTGAGGTTTGGGAATCCTATGGTCTAAAAATTGGGTGGAAATTAACCTGGTAGAGGCTCAGAACAATTGGATGCAAGGTTTGGTAAAAACTAGGCTAAGCGATTTAATTTTCCCTATATTCAATGTCTATGGTCCAATTAGCATGGTGGAAAAGGTGGAAGTTTGGAAAAAGTCTTATAAAAAATAGAGACGATAGATAGCTCCAAATTAATAATGAGAGAAGACTTTAATGTGATCCTTGATATAAATGAAAAAAGTGGAGGTATGAACAAAATAAATAAGACAATGTTAGATTTTAGAGAATTTATTGAAGCAATTTCAATGGTAGACTATGTTCCAAAGAATGTATCTTTCACGTGGACAAACCAGAGGGTGGGATTCATGAATATTTCATAAAGGCTAGATAGATTTTTTCTTGGCCTTGGGTGGCATGGAGATGATTTGATATGTGAATCTAGCATCATGCCCATTTTGGTATCAGATCATTTTCCAGTATCGTTGGACATCAAACTGAGTGAGAAACCAACCAAAAGCTATTTCAAATTTGAATCAATGTGGTGGTGGGATCAAAATCTAATAAATAATTTGGAAGCATGGTGGAAGGAAGGGTTTTATAAAGAGGGAATGGTTAGTTTCCAGTTTTCAAAGAGGCTAACCTTTATAAAAAAACAAAGGATATGAAATAGGGAGTGCTTTTTGATCTTCTCAAAAAAAAATTGTGAAAAAAGAATTGGCAATTTTGAATGAACATGTATTGAAATATGGTATGTTAGAAATTGAATATAACAAAGAAAAGGAATTGAAAGAATGACACGTGGAATTACTTGCTAGTGAGGAATTATACTAGAGAGATAAGGCAAGGGTAGCTTGGCTAAGGGAAGGGGACTTTAACACAAAATATTTATATGCTTCCACACGGGTGCACAGAACAAGAAACAGGGTGGAAAATATAATTTGTGCGGATGGATCGATAGACAAGGATAGGAAAAGAATTGAAATAGAGACAATAAATTTCTACATATCACTTTTGGGAGCAAGGGTGGTGGATGTTCATGCACGAGATGAGTCAATCTAGGCATGTATGGACCTCAATGTGTTAGTGAGGTAGATAATTAGATGCTATGTGACCCTTTCATGATAGAAGAGGTTCATTCAGCCACATTTGAACTAAGCCCGGAAAAGTCTCCTAGCCTAGACAGGTTTACAACAAAATTCTTTCAGAAGTGCTGGAATTTCTTGGGTTTAGATGTCTGGAACTTGGTGGAAAATTTCAGAAAAAGGATAAAATTCATAAGGGACATCAACAATATGGTAATATCATTAATCCACAAGAAAAAAGTGTGCAACACCTTTGCTGATTATTGATCAATTTTTTTATGCAATACCATATATAAGATCTTGGCCAAAACACTTGTGAATAGACTGAAGAAGGTGATGGGAAAGATCATTTCTGTTGAACAAAACAGATTTACTTCAGGCAGAGAAATAATTGATAGTATAATTACCACCTCTGAAACACTACACACAATCACTTCGGAAAAGATGAAAGGTATGCTTATCAAACTTGATGTAAGTGTATGATAGAGTTCATTGGGATTTCCTATTAGCAGTAATGGAAAAATTCAATTTCTCTAAACACTGGTTGGAAATGATTCAAAATTGCATTTCAACTCCTAGATACTCTGTATTAGTTAATGATTCACTATGTGGTTTCTTTGGAGCAACAAATGGTCTGCGATAGGGAGACCCAATCTCCCCTTTTTCTTTTTGTAATAATGGTAGAGGCAATGGGTCTGCACTTTAAATAATTACAAAAAGCAAGACTATGGAAGGGGATCAAGGTTGCAGATGGTATTGAACTAGTAACTCATGCTCAGTTTGCAGACAATACAATGTTGTTCAAAGAAGCCACCATTAAAGAAGCAGAGATAATTAAGTATGCTCTAGATAAATACTTTTCTTCCTTAGGCCAGATTTTAAACAAGGAGAAATCCAAAATATTTTTCTTCAATATGAAGAAATTGATAGAAACGAAGATTGCCAAGTTTCTAGGATTTTCCATTGCGTGCCTCCCTTCAAAACATCGTGGTGCGCCTTTATTCCAAGGTAGGGAGGACATGATAAGTCATTGGAGGAATAAAACGGTAGCTTGGAAAAGTAAAGCGGGCAAAATTCTAATGGTTAAAATTGTTATATCGGCGGTGCCTATTTATGTCATGTCGTGCTTTAAAATAACAAGTAAAGCCTTGTCAAAACTGGAAGGTTTTATGAAGAGATTTCTATGGGAAGGAGCAAAGGATGGAAAATGGATCCCTTTAATAAAATGGGAGACTGCCTGCCAACCTAAAAGTTGCAGTTGTGTCGGCTTAAGAAGGATGGAAATGCAAAATTTAGCTTTAGGAGGTAAGTTGAGTTAGAAAATTTATAGGGAGTCTGAGCGGTTATGGTGCAGGACCATTCGAAAGAAGTATTTAGATGAAGATGATCCCAAAAGAATTTTAGCAATGAAAAATTCTAGGTTCAGTTCGACAATATGGAAGTTCATCTGTGAAAGCCATAGGATTGTAACAGAGCACCTCACTTGGAGGTTAGGCAATGGTCGAAGTGCAGATTTTTGGAAAGAATCATGGAATGGATTCACTCCCTTGATTGTGTCCTTTAGGGTAAATGATTGGTTAGAAAATGTTTTAAATCAATAAGGAAGTGCAGTCGTCTGTTATGTCAACAAGAGCATTGGAGGATCGGGGGTAAGTTATGACCAGGTTAGTGTTGATAGGTTGACAGTCCTTGCACATGTTAAAACCAAATTCAAGGAATTGTTGGTAGGGTAGCGAATTTTCCTAACAAATGTTGAAGATGAAGTGATATGGTGTGGGGAAAAATCGAGGAGTATCCTATCAAATTTGGCTATGAAATTCAAAAAGCTTAGGAAGAAGTGGTGGGGTGGTCATCCGCATTATGTTGGAAGTCTAGAATTTGATTGAAAGCAGGAGCTTTCTTATGGACTGTCCTGCATAAGAGAATTTTGACTGGGTATAGGTTGGGAAAATATGGAATACAAGGACCAAATATATATCTGCTATGTCGAAGAGAAGGAGAATTTGTAAATCATTTATTGCTCAATTGCCCTTTTGCATCTGACTGTTGGGATTGGCTGATGCAATCTGTGGGATGGTTTGGCCCATGAAAAAAGCGATTTGTTGGATTTTTTAACTAGTTGGACAATATGGAAGGTGAACAACTTATGGGGTGGAATTTGGGTTGCAGCGCTGTCAATGTTGGTATGGAACATGTGGGAAGAATGTAACAGAAGGATCTTCTATGATCAGATCTTTTTAGTTCAAGAAGTTATTAAGAAAATTGAATATGGGATATGTGAGGTGGTTAATGCAAAATGCAATATTAAGAAAGAAATCACAAAATGGGACAATGAAATTCAAAATATATGGAATAATTTGAAGACCCATCGTTAGATTTTACGTGCAAACAAAAGGAGAGAAAGAATGCTAATGGTGCCCTCCAGCGAAGGGGAGATTAAAGCTCAACTTTGATGGCGTGGTAAAGGGAAATCTGGGTCCGACGGGTTGTATCACCAAGAATAATAAAGGTGAGTGCATCTGGGCCTTATCAAGGAAATTAGGGTAACAACCAATAATGAAGTAGAATTGGAAGCATTGACAAGGGAGTTGTGGTCGAGTGCCAAAGTAAAGGAATCGGTATAGTTGATATATAGGGTGATTCTCAAATTTGCATAAATGCAGTTTGTAAAAACTCAGTGCAAAATTGGAAATTGAAGCCATGGGTTAAAATGATTTTAAATTGCTTGGAGGATTTTAAGGAGTATTCGATAACTCATGTATATAGGGAAGCCAATATAGCGGCAAACCAATTAGAAAATAGGGGGGTGACACAGGACAATGTTGAGTTGGAGTATGACTCAACAAACATGTATGAGGATTTGAAAGTAGTTGTCCTCAAAGAGGCGAGCTAGTTGCATGAAATTAAAATTTTATGGGGTAGAACAACTCTAAATGTGTCGTATGCTATAAGGGGTTTGTTTGGGTAGTGGTAGCATGCCTAGTATGTTAAATCCTAAAGTGGATTTAGCAAGGACATGACTATATTCGAAGTGTTGATTTTCTAGCTCGAAAGGTGGGATGTGGAGTTGCTTTAAAGCAACTCGAGTTGGATTTTTAGCAACAGTAATTTTTTTTATTCTTTAATAGAATGTTTTCGAGTTTGTGAGGTTGGGATAAAACCAAAAGTGATTTTATGTGTGATTTAAAGCCAAATAATGCAAGGAAATTTTCTTTTCTTGCACGCTAAGTAAAGAAGTTGGGCTCTATATATGTAAGATTGTTGTAGCAAACTTGTATTTTTGAAAGAAAATTTTGTTGTTAGGCTGAATAGAAGATCCAACATTTGCAGGTTTTTCCCCATATTGGGGTTTCCTGGGTAATTATGTGTTATTGTATTTATGATTGGATTCTTGTTATTTTTGTTTCCATTGTTAGTAGTTGTTATTTAACCCAGTGTATTAATTTTTATAAATCAAATATTTGATTATATTCTATGAATTTATTGTGCAATTAATCTATTGTTGGGTTATAAGAAATTAACATGGTACCAGAGCATGAAACTCTGAATACAAAGCCAAGATTTGTGACACAAATTTCAAGAAAAAAAATTAGATTTTCATCTCCAATTTTTTTTGTGGCTATGGCAACCGGTGTTCAATACGAGGACAAGCTTGAGGGTGCATCTAACTTCTTACAATGGAAGGTTCAGATTACATCTGTTCTCAAGGAGAATAGGCTATGGCTCTATGTTAGTACAAAAGTGACACCACCAACAAATGATTTAGTTACCTTAGACTCACATGAAGTCAAAGAGGCCAAGACTTAGAGGATTATCCTGGATGGAGTAAGAGATCATTTAATTCCTCATTTATCGGGGAAAGACACCTCCAAGGAGATGTGGGATACACTCACAAGACTTTATCAGAGTGACTATTAGAGTCATAAGATGATACTCAAGGACAAATTGCATAATACCAAGATGTCCAAAGGCGAGAGTATGACCTCTTACTTGTCCACGATGACACAGGTCAAGGATGAGCTGGCTGTTGTTGGAGAGACAATTGATGAAGATGAGTTGGTGTGTATAACCTTGAATGGTTTCTCGAAGCACTGGGAAGTTTTTGTCAAGTGTGTTGTTGGCAGAGATTGCCTACCCGACTGGGCGAGGCTTTAGGATAATTTTGTTCAGGAGGAGATCTATGAAGGTACTCATCGAGGAGATTAGAGAAAGAAAATCTTGCTCTTGCAAGCAAGGGTAAGAAGTGTAAGGAAATCAATGGAGTGCATCTAATGAAACTCCAAATAGTAGTGCCTGCGGTAGCTTTAATTTCGATTAGGTTGCCTCAAAGACACGTACTACTATGTCCTAAAGCGGAAACAGACAGTTATTTCCCACATTAATCCTTCTGAGAAAAACACATGTGAATTCAACAGCAAGCAACAACACAGATGAAAGATACTACAGAAAACATAACACAAAGATTTTACATGGGGAAAACCCTTTCGGGTGAAAAACCCCACTCTCTAAAGTTTGAGCCATTGTATTATTCAGCAACAAAAAGTTACAATACAGTTTCAGGCTCTTAGCCTTTTCAAAGATTACATCTTGTTCACTCTGGATACAATTGGTAGCAACAGATCTCCCTGTACAGTTTCTGATCACCCTCTCAAACTAAACAATCTTCGCACTGTTACAATACCATCACATATACAATGTAGATCAACATAAGAGAAGTCAAACATGATTCATGATTAGGAGCTCTCTCTTCTCCTCTGTTCCAGCCTCAAGGCCCCCGGCCATCCAGCCAGCCTCTCGACCTTCACCTCTCGTCAGCTCTTCAGCTTCCTTGCTCTCTAACATTTTTTTCATAACATCCAATGCATACGTTTATACATTCATTCTCATCTTCCAGCCTCTATGAATCGGTTTGTTTCCAACTGTCGGATCACAACTATTGAATCATCTAGCTCAGCATCATAGATGTTTCTACTTCCTTGCATAGAAGATAATACGTCCAGGTCACACCACATAGGACAGTCATCCAAATGGTCAAAAGCATTCAGACAGTATTCGCATGTCGGTGAGACACTAACTATGTCTCCCCGATGCCACAGAGCCCATATCGTCACTATCGCCAAGAGTCTTCACTATTGGCAAGATGTTACATCGAGTCCAGAGAGCTATCGCTAAGACTTCGCCATGTCGCCAAGACCTCACACCTAAGATCACAAGGTATTTCGAAGAGTTCATCAGTCGGCAAGACTATCACTCTTTGCCCAGACATTACACCGAAGTCTTCAAGTCACATCGACCTCAGCATTCTCATCGGCGAGACAATCACCATTAGATGAGACTTCATACCGATGTTCAAAGGTCATTCTGAAGTGTAGTTGGCAAGATTAACGTCTTTCACCAAGACATCATACCGAGCCTTCAAGTTACCCCGAAGTCTTCTGTCGACCAGACATTCCGCTCTCACCAAAACTTCACACCAAAGTTTTTTGAGTCACCATGAAGACCCCAAGCACTATTGTCGAGACCTTCCATTGTCGCTGGGACATCATACCGATGCCCTTGTGATTACCCCGATAGCCATATGCTATCGGTGAGACTTTCACTAGTCACTGGGACTTCTCCCCGAGACCCTTGTGTTTCCCCGATGCCCGATAAGAGCATACTATCGGCCAGAGGTCTCCACTCGACAAAAGGTCATAGCGAATGCTTCTTGTCACAACGATAGTTCTATTCGGCAAGACCGAAACCAAGTCACAGTGACTAGGGCATTTCAACAAGATTTAGAACAACTAGTAATCGGCCAGACACAACATATGTCACACCAACTTGGCTCTCTTAGAGGTTATAGCCTGTGATGATTAAGACACACAATTCCAACAATCTCCCACTTGACGAAGATCACATAGGCACCTCCAAAGCAATCAGGAACTAGGATCACACTAGTTCCACCAGTTCAAACCCCGCAATACTCAAGACACCCAATCAACATGATTCCATAGATAACAGTCCACCAGACAATCTGCAACAAAGACCAAGCATCCAACTGCAACTCACTGTTCAACAAAGCAACCGAAATGCAACTGATCACAGCCTCCCAGGAAACCACATAGATCTCATCATGCTCTCATGATCCATCAAGAATTCTGCTCCAACATCCAAGATGTTCACCATTCAGGCAACAATCCTGTCATCTTCCAACATGCCACCTGTGGAAGAAGGATACAAAGCCAAGGTGTATAAGCACCATTCCAACGAACACAAGCAAAAGATCCCAGTGATATCACCAACAAGATATTGCTACCACTTCACTATGCTCAAACGTTATACATAAGCAATATCACTTCAAAGCTTCAATCAGAACACAACCATGAAGTCTTATCCAGAAACAAGAAACTAAACATTAGTTAGAACACCAATCAGACTAACTGCTTCCATCCAACTGATAACCCACACGACTAGAACTAGCACCCACAACTCGTGCTATTCCATCCAATCTCACATACCTCATAGGTATCACCATTAGTAAACTTCTACCAATCCATTAACAACAAATACAAGTTCCAGTGTCAACCAGTCGAAGAAGACAAGACACATACTGGAACTCCCACTGCCTGAGTAATCTAGATCTGAATGATCAAAGAAATCACAAGTCTACCAATAACAACACATAGAAAATGTAACTTGTAGTACCAAGGAAATATCCACAATGATATGCACAACCTGCAACAAACTTCTACAAGAAACATTTCTCTCATCACAAACCATCATGGCCATAGAGAGACACTCTGCACATCATCTTCCTGTAGAACATCCTCCTACATACACTTCTAACAACCAGCTGTGTCAAGAATGATCTTCTTCACATCCCAAAAGAAAAACCTTAACAACATCCATTCGTTCAATCACCAAGATCAAACCGACTTTAATTTTTTTTTAAAAAAACATGGATGTAAGCTTCTTAAAGAAGATCAAACTACTTCATTCCCCATTTCAGGAAATCAGCCCATACAACATCTCCTACCAATTCTCATTAGCAACAAGGAGATAAAATAAAACTATACAACTTTCACTATGAATCCTCCAGAACCATTAGACAACAATTCAAGATCCATATCATGAAAGTGAACTTAATAAAATACATCTGAAAAATATAATGGGCCAAATACCTTTCAGATAAACTGCCGAGTAGACCAAGAGTGGGAACAAGAATGCTCCTTCAAGATATTCAAGCCATCATGACTAATCAAAGAGAAATATCCTCATTGGTCTTTGTTGAACTTCACGTTCAACAAAGGTGTAGCCTTCTCGGACTTTCAGATCACTGTCAAAGCTCCAATCAGCTGAATTAGGAACTTATCATGACACCATGATCTACACATCTCCTTAGGAGATACCATGCTTCAAGTGACTTCTCCATTTTCTTAAGTACAATTCACAATGCCAAAAAACTCCAGTGCACCAGGAGTATACCATGACATACAACAAACAGACTCAAAAAACCAATATCACCTGTCAAGCACCACCAACACCTCAGCGAAAGACTCCAAGCATCCTCCATGGTTCCAAGATGTTGCACATCTTCAAGTAATGTCCATGCAAATGTGAAAGAAACCCTTCTGCAGCACAGGATCAAAGAGCTCTCCCAAGAAACATCTGCAATACTAAAGAAGACCATTCACCACCACGTGATGAATCCACAGTCACTGCTAGAGCTCCCACTGAAACGTGACACCCGAGCTCTCCAAGCATCATGACTACCTGCTACAGGTTCCCATAACCGACTATACAAGTACTCAATAGTATCCATCCTCTCATCTCAAAACACCACACTAATGCACAAGTGACCAACGACAAGGCCAACTAACAAGTCTGCACCAACAATGAATCAACCTCGTGGATATAAACAGTCCACTTCCGAGTTGTCTCATAGCAACCATATAGGTAAAGACAGCCCACAACATTGCACAACCTATAGATCCATTCAACAGAAACATGCAAACCCATCATTACATTGGAAATGCAAAACTGAGATATCAAAGAGAATAATCACGTAGACAACATGACTCAAACACCAGATCATGCCAAATCTGATTTGCCAATCATGTCCACAACGAGCACCATAATCAAGGAACCCACAAGCACCACCACAGGAATGTTGAGTGACAAATCACGTACCAACACTCCCATGCAGAGAAGAAAAAATGCCTCCTCAAACCATGCACCAAGCATGCATGCAGAACTGCAACTATCTCATCCAGCACCACCCCAAAAGCTAGGGTCTAGAAAATAGCTCAATAACAACTCCACAAAACCACAAGTTTTGCTTAACTGTGTAAAACCTACAAAATCACAGAGCCATGCAAGTACAAAACATCCTTAAAAAGGAAACAACAGTTCAGGAAATCCAGGCCCCTTTCAGGCCAAGTCTGAACCACCATCATGTACATGATTCTGAGAAAAAGAGAAATGCTATTTCAGAAGCTTGCAAATCATCTAATGATTAACTCCATAGCCTTCAAGCATTCAAGGTTAACAGGAAACAGTGCCTTCCAACACCAGGAACCACCACCTAGCATAAGCACTCTCTTCCATGGCTGAGAAACAACCTAGGCTTCTCCATATCACCCAGGAGCTTGACACACAGACGCCCAATATGAAAGCTTTACTACTACACAACCATGAAGCATAGAAATCCACCTCATACTCCAAGGTTAAACGTCTACCAGCCAGGAGACACAGATCACAACATGATCAACTCCCTTTTCCATCTTGACCATCCTTCAAGTTGCATGTTGTCTCAGAATACCACAAGGCTTCCACTCATCAAAGGATCAATACATCAGTCCATTCCTCCAGTTTTCTTCTAGCCCATCAAGCTAAGAAATATTCACAGGAGAAATATCCAGAACCAACAACCAGAAGAAGGCTCTGATACCACTTGTAAGGAAATCAATGGAGCGCATCTAATGAAACTCCAAACAGTAGTGCCTTCGGTAACTTTAATTTCGATTAGTTTGCCTCAAAGACACGTACTACTATGTCCTAAAGCGGAAACAAACACAGTCATTTCCCACATTAATCCTTCTGAGAAAAACACATGTGAATTCAACAGCAAGCAACAACACAGATGAAAGATACTATAGAAAACAAAACACAAAGATTTTACGTGGGGAAAACCCCACTCTCCAAAGTTTGAGCCATTGTATTATTCAGCAACAAAAAGTTACAATACAATTTCAGGCTCTTAGCCTTTTCAAAGATTACATCTTGTTCATTCTGGATACAACTGGTAGCAACAGATCTCCCTGTACAGTTTCTGATCACCCTCTCAAACTAAACAATCTTCGCACTGTTACAATACCATCACATATACAGTGCAGATCAACATAAGAGAAGTCAAACATGATTCATGATTAGGAGCTCTCTCTTCTCCTCTGTTCCAGCCTCAAGGCCCCCGGCCATCCAGCCAGCCTCTCGGCCTTCACCTCTCGTCAGCTCTTCAGCTTCCTTGCTCTCTAACATTTTTTTCATAACGTCCAATGCATACGTTTATACATTCATTCTCATCTTCCAGCCTCTGTGAATCGGTTTGTTTCCAATTATCAGATCACAACTGTCGAATCATCCAACTCAGCATCATAGATGTTTCTACTTCCTTGCATAGAAGATAATACGTCCAGGTCACACCACGTAGGACAGTCATCCAAACGGTCAAAAGCATTCAAACAGTATTCACATGTCGGTGAGACACTAACCGTGTCTCCCCGATGCCACAAAGCCCATATCATCATTATCGCCAAGAGTCTTCACTATCGGCAAGACATTACATTGAGTCCAGAGAGCTATCGCTAAGACTTCGCCATGTCACCAAGACCTCACACCGAAGATCACAAGGTATTCCGAAGAGTTCATCAGTCGGCAAGACTATCGCTCTTCGCCCAGACATTACACCGAAGTCTTCAAGTCACATCGACCTCAGCATTCTCATTGGAAAGACAATCGCCATTCGATGAGACTTCATACCGATGTTCAAAGGTCATTCTGAAGTGTAGTCGACAAGACTAACATCTTTCGCAAAGACATCATACTGAGCCTTCAAGTTACCCCGAAGTCTTCTGTCGGCCAGACATTCCGCTCTCGCCAAGACCTCTCACCGAGTCTTCATGTTGTTCCAAAGCATCCACCAGTTGGCGAGACTTATCGCTTTTGCCAGGAGATCATACCGAGGTTCCAAAGTCATATCGAAACCTCTGATATCCATCACATTGCTATCGGCAAGACTCATACCGATGCTCACAAGTCACATCGACAACTTTTCCATCAGCAAGACTTTTTCCGTTCGCCAAGAGGTTTCACCGAGTCTCCTCAAGTTTCACCGAAGCACCTGACAATCGGCAAGACATTCGTCTTTTGCCAAGACTTCACTCTGAGCAAACATGTCTTACCGAGTCGGCAAGACTTTTGTCTTTCGCCGAGACCTCACATCAAGCACCCATGTCTTACCGAGTCGGTAAGGAATTTGACCTTCACCAAGACCTTTCACCGAGCGAACATGTCATACCGAAGACTATCGGCGAGACTCCTCCAAGTTGCCAAGACTTCACACCGAAGTCTTTTGAGTCATCGCGAAGACCCCAAGCACTGTTGCCGAGACCTTCCATTGTCACTGGGACATCATACTGATGCCCTTGTGATTACCCCGATAGCCATATGCTATCGGTGAGACTTTCACCAGTCGCTGGGACTTCTCCCCAAGACCCTTGTATTTCCCCGATGCCCAATAAGAGCATACTATCGGCCAGAGGTCTCCACTCGATAAAAGGTCACAGCGAATGCTTCTTGTCACAGCGATAGTTCTATTCGGCAAGACCGAAACCAAGTCACAGCGACTAGGGCATTTAAACAAGATTCAGAACATCTAGTAGTCGGCCAGACACAACATATGTCACACCGACTTGGCTCTCTTAGAGGTTACAACCTGTGATGATTGAGGCACACAATTCCAACAAGAAGTCCAATAAAGAGAAAATGAAAGGTTTTTCTTCCAAGAGTGGGAAGAAGAAAGATCTGAGCAAGGTAAACTGTTTTTGCTACCATCAGATGAGTCACTATGCTAGTCAATGTCCGAATAAGAAAAATAAGGACAAGTAGAAGAAGCAAGTTGCTGCTACAACAGAGGTGGACGAGTTTGCATCACGATTTGACAATAAGTTTTCACTCATTGCTTGTCTCTCAAGTTCAATTGCCAACAAGGTATGGTATATTGACAATAGGGCTTCTTGCCACATGACAGGAGTCAGAGAATGTTTCACCAATTTGGAGGAGAAGCTGGATTTCTATATTTAGCTTAGAGATAATGCCAAGTACCATACAACTGGTATTGGCACCGTCAAGTTTTAGAGGGAGTCTGGAAAACCCTTGTTGGTGGAGGATGTGTTGTATGTCCCTAGCATAACAAAGAATTTAATCTCAGTTTCTGCTTTGGAATACAAGGGTTACATCATGATTTTTGAGAGGAGAAAAGTCTATATTCGTACCGAGGATTCCAAGGTTGCAAAAGTGATTGGATTCAGGCACGATAGTTTGTTTCAGTTGCAATTTGAGCTAGCACATGCATTCGTTAGTAGCTATAAAGGGCTAGGAGAATTGTGGCACAAGAGGATGGATCACCTTCACCATGGAGCACTTAATATTCTCAAGGAAATAGTGATGGGGCTTCCTGAGATGAAGATAAAAAAGCATGAGGTGTACAAAGGTTGTGCTCTTGGGAAATATGCCAAGACCAATTTTCCAAGCAGTGACACTAGATCTAAAGGGATTTTGGATTCCGTACACTCATATGTGTGTGGGCCCATGCCAACAACATCCTTGAATGGATATGAGTATTATGTTACTTTCATTGATGACTTCTCCAGGAAGATGTGGATATATTTTTTGAAGAATAAAGATGAGGCCTTCAGTAGGTTCAAAGAGTTTAAGGCTCTCATGGAGAACCAAATTAGGAGGAAGATCAAGATACTAAGGTCTGATAATGGAGGCGAGTATACCTCAAATTCCTTCAAATATTTTTGTGCTCAGGAAGGTATCAAGAAAGAGTTGAAATTTCCATACAACCCTCAATAGAATGGGGTTGTTGAATGGAAAAATAGGGCTATAGTTGGAGTAGCCAAGGCCATGCTTTATGATTAGGATTTACCTTGGTTCTTATGGGAATAAGCTTGCAATATAGTTGTGTATTTGCAAAATAGGAGCCCTCACAAAGTGTTGGGAAAGTTGACTCCAGAAGAGGTGTTCACTGGTAAGAAACTAGATTTGGGCACATTCGCATCTTTGGATGCCTTGTGTATTATTACATTCTTGTTGAGAAGAGAACCAAGTTTGAACCTATTGCAGAGAAGGGTATCCTTGTTGGGTACAATGAAACTTCTAAGGCTTATTGGGTTTACATTCTTGCTCTCAGGAAAACAATGGTTCGTAGAGATGTGAAGTTCAAGGAAGAGAGGGCTCTTCAGAAGTCTAGCAACTTGATGAATGAGGAGGAGCAATCACCCACAGTTGAGGCAACACAAATTCCTCAAACTTTAGTCACACAAGCTAGAGAGCAAAGCAAGCAGGCCGAGTAGGTTGATCAGAAAGAGGAACAAATAATTCCTTAGTCTCAGATTCCTATTACCAAGAAGAGGAGAAACATGGCAGTTGAGCAGACACTGAGAGAGGCTCAAGAATATGTAGGTAATCCTCAAGATTCAGTTAGATAAAGAAATACTCCCAGACATTATTTTGAGTATGTGGCACTTATGAGTGAATTAATTGAAGTAGAGCCTTCCAGCTTTTAGGAGGCATCCAAGCACCAAGTGTGGAGAGATACCATGGTGGAAGAGTATTCTTCCATCATGAAGAATAGCGTTTGGGAGGTAGTACCACAACCAGAAGATAAGTATGTGGTGGGATTGAGATGGTTGTATAAGATTAAGCATGTTGCAAATGGTAGTGTGGAAAAGTTCAAAGCCTAGTTTGTGGCTAAGGGGTTTTCTCAGAAGGAAGGAGTCGACTATGATGAGACTTTCACTCCAGTAGCCAAATATTCATCCATAAGAGCTATAATTTCTGTAGCAGCACATATGGGTTGGAGGATTCACCAAATGGATATAAAGATGGCCTTCCTCAATAGAGTGATTGAGGAAGAGATTTACATAGAGCAGCCAAAAGGATTTGAAGCAGATGGGAGAGATTATCATGTATGCACGTTGAAAAGAGCACTGTATGGACTCAAGTAGGATCCTAGGGCATGGTATTCACATATTGATAGTTACTTGTGGAGTGTGGGATTCATCAAGAGTGAGGCAGATCCAAACCTATACTATGTTCAGGTGAAGGGAGAACTTCTCATATTGGTGTTATATGTTGATGACCTATTTCTCACAAGGTTAGAGGAGCTCATAGCACATTGCAAGTGGGATCTTGCAGGAGAGTTTGAGATGAAGAACTTGGGGTTGATGCACTACTTTCTAGGATTGGAGTTGTGGTAGAAAGAAGGAGAGATCTTCCTTGGACAAGGGAAGTACTTAATTGATATCTTGAAGTGATTCAGGATGAACTGTAAGCCCATGTCAATGCCACTTGTGACCAACTGGAAGAAGATTGATGCTTCCAGATCAGAGGCAGTGGACCTGAATTTATACAGATAGTTGATAGGCTCTTTTATGTATTTGGTCAACACTAGGCTAGACATTTGTTTTGCAGTGAACTTAGTCAGTTTATTGTAGAACCTAAATGTGTGCACTAGATAGCCGCAAAGTATGTTTTGAGACATCTCTGAGGCTAAATTGATTATGGGTTGAAGTATGTTCAGTAGGATGGAGTGAAGATCGAGGGGTTTACCAATGCAGATTGGATAGTCAATACAACTGATCGGAAGAGCACTTTAGGGTGCAATTTTAGTTTGGGATCAGGAGCAGTCTCTTGGTACAGCAGGAAACAAAAGTCAGTTGTATTGAGTTCTACAAAGGTTGAGTATATGGCAGCTAGTATGGCTACATATGAGGCTATCTAGTTTCAAAAACTTCTAGTTGGGCTCTTTAATCAGGAGATAGATCCTACAATTATTTACTGTGATAATCAGAGTTGTATCAAACTATTTAAGAATCTAGTGTTTCATCACAAGTCAAAGCATATTGAGATCAAGTACCACTTCATTAGAGATTGTGTGGAGAAGGGGATAGTGAAACTCCATTACATTCCTATGAACGAACAGATAACATATGTCCTGACGAAGGCCTTGATGAAGAGTAGGTTTGAATTCTTCAGGGACAAGTTGGGTGTTGTGCAGAATACCTTCCTCGCTAAGAGGGAGTGTTGATTTTCTAGCTCGAAAGGTGGGATGTGGAGTTGCTTTAAAGCAAATCGAGTTGGATTTTTAGCAACAATAGATTTTTATTCTTTAATAGAATGTTTTCAAGTTTGTGAGGTTGGGATAAAACCAAGAGTGATTTTGTGTATGATTTAAAGCCAAAGAATGCAAGGAAAGTTTCTTTTCTTGCACACTAAGTAAAGCAACTAGGCTCTATATATGTAAGATTGTTGTAGCAAACTTATATTGTATTTTTGAAAGAAAAGTTTGCTATTAAGCTGAATAGAAGATCCAACATTTGCAGGTTTTTCCCCATATTGAGGTTTCCTGAGTAATTATGTGTTATTGTGTCTGTGATTGGCTTCTTGTTATTTTTGTTTCCACTATAATTAGCTGTTATTTAACCCAGTGTATTAATTGTTATAAATCAAATATTTGATTATATTCTGTGAATTTATTGTGCAATTAATCTATAATTGGGTTATAAGAAATTAACATGAAGGGCATAATGTGGTCTAGAACTGGTTCTAGTTTGAACACTTTACTCTCATTTGGGCAGGCTGTAGTGGTTGGGGACTGTGTCGGGACTGTGTCAAAAAGACAAAGGCATGACTAGGGGAAAATCTGATCAGGCGTACCTTAAATCTAATCTGGATTTGGCATTGTTGTGTTGATCTTAGTTTTGGAAATCAACACCTTACTAATTGAAAGACAAATGAACATCTTGGATCTGGATCTTGTAATAAGTGGTTTGGAAAGTAAGAGAGACAAACGGGTTGTCGGGCTTTTCTCTATAAATGGTGTGTGCACTACAAATTTTGTTGCAGCAACACTTTGGGCAATGGTGGCATCATGTTGATGATTGAATGTTGGTGTGTGGTTCCTAGCAGGGGTGTTTTGGGTTATTTAGGAGGCTAGGCTGAGTGACTCGGTGTGTACCATTTGTGTTGCAGGTTGTTAGTAAGGCAAGTTTCTTTGGGGTCGACTGTAGATGCAGGTGAGAGGCCGGAGGAGTACCAAAATCAGAGTCATGCGAGGAACAGATTGCCTATTTGTTGTAGAAGGGTGACGTTGAGGTGAGAAGGGCCGTTTTGAAGGTTGTTGGGGTGGATTTCTGGGTGAGCGGGAATGCTCATGACGACCTCATTTTTTATCAATTTTTCTCCACATATATTCAGGTGTTGGGCTATCCTTTGTGGGGGATCCAAATTGCACAACGTATTGTTCACAGTGACCTCGTGAAGTGCGATAATGGGTGCTGTTGAAAACGTTTCGGTTGTGCCTACATCTGGGGTAATGGTGGGTGTTTTGAACCTCAATGCTGAGAAGAAGAAGATTAAAATGAGAAAGGATTGGAATCTATTTAAGACGGGTGTGGAGAAGAACAGCAATGTTAGCGACTTCATCACCTTCCTGGAAGCAAATCTAGAGCTGATTTCTCAAGAATATGTAATTAGGTTGCTGGGAATTGTTGAGGGTGTTGGTTTTTTTTATCATAATATGTGATGCTTTGCATTTGATGTAACTAGTTTTTGACATTAATATAGGGAGCTATTTTCTTAGGTAGTGCTTATCTTAAAAACAAAATTCCTCTCCATATATATGTTAATAAGGGTTGTCCTATAGCCCCTTATCTTTTTTTTGTTGCTATGGAAGCCATGCATTATGTATTAAGGGAGTTATCCTTGGGTCCTCCTATTAAAGGTTTGTCTCCACCTTCTAGTGATTCTATTTGTTGAGCTTTAGTTTGTTGATGATACATCTATACTTATGAATATGGATGAAAATGATTTTAAATGTTTGATAAAATATAGGAGTTATATGTTATTGTTTCAGATTCTAAAATTGATATTCATAATTCTAGTATTTTGAGTTGGAGTTCTTCCTATCTAAAGTGGCTTTAGGATAGGAGTTGGATTTTTATGGTCTTGATGTGATTATCAAATATTTGGGTATTTCATTTTCTCTTATTCCTTCTTTGAAATGTATGTAGGAGTGGGTTTTAGAAAATATCAATAACAAAATTGTCAAGTGGTAGGGTAAGTTGTCTTTGGCAAGAAAATTTCAAGTTTTTAGAAAGTATTTTCTTCCTATTCTATCTGATTTTATTCTTATTGTCTTATTGTTTCATGCCATATTAATAAGTTGAATAAGATTATAAGAAATTTCCTATGGTCTGATGGTAAAGTTAACAAGAAAAGGCATGTTGTCTCCTAGGATCAATATACTACTCCTAGGGAAGTGGATGGAATTGCGTTTAAGAGATATTTTTAAATATAAGGTTTATCATGAAGTAAAATGGGTGATTAAAGCTATGTATAGGAATGGAAATTGGAAACAAATATTTAGGCATAATTTTACTAATTGTGTGCCTAAAGTGGTCTCTAAATGGAATGGTTTATACTTATGGGAATCTTTTTGGCAATTTAAAGTGAAGTCTTTTGGTTCTATTATTTTTTTGCTCCTTTTGGAAGGTATGAGTCTATATTAAAAGATCTAACTAAAGATCATGATGTTTTCTTTGTTTATAAATATAAGGTTTTGGGTTTCATATCTACTTAGTGTACCTTAAATGGTGCCTCTACCAAGGGTTGTTCTACTAGTTCTTGGTATAATAAAGGCCTAATATATACTAATAACATTCTTGAATATATTTGTTTGATGAATTAGAAACTTATCTAGAATAGATTTATCTTATTTGATCAATAGAAGCAAACTTATAACATGGTTAAAATATTTGATTTGGATGGTTTCTTCAATGTTGTTTATTGGAATGATAATATGCAAGATAAAGTGATTGGCTATGTGGAAATAAATTTTTCAAAGTCACTCCCAATTATCTATATGTTCTTTTATCTCTTTTTTTTAAATTTTGGTTCAAGAGATGAAATTTTATTTGGGGTGCTCATAGTCCTAATAATGTTTGGGCTAAGATATTAAAGAGGATTTGGTCAAATTACATTGAACCTAAGAAGTTTTTTTGGATGGATGTTGATATTCAATAAGCTTTCTATTGGCTAGGTCATGTTGGATCTTAGGTCTAAATATTTTCTACTATGTGGTAAAATTGAATCTATTGTGCATTTATATTTTACTTGCTTCTAAGTTGCTTTGGCGATGTTTTCTTACCTTCACAGGTTTTTATATTGGTAAAGATTGTATTAGTTGGTATGATATTTTCTATGGAAATATCTTGTGTTCTTCTCCTCTTGATAAATTTTTGGATAGGTTATGGTTTCTCATGTCTTTTGAAGTTCTCTAGTTTATTTAAAATGCTAGAAATAAAAAATTAGGGAACTGAATGAATGCTTACTGGATTTTCTAAAAATTATGGTATCTTTGGTTGCTATTACTTTTTCTATGTAGGTGCAAAAGAAAAGTGATAATATAAAATAGTTTATTACTGAAGGAAGACCAACTATTGATCTTCATTCTATCTAATGGGGTGTAATAATGATGATTTGGTTTATAACCATTATTTGAAAAGATGTTGTGGTGGTTGGTTCCTATGCTTGAAACAAGGTTTTGGTTTTAATTCTCTTCATGTGGATTCATCTATTTTCTATTTCAGGTGTCAATTTAGATTTCCCTATTGTGGGTGTTTACTCTAATTTTGGTGATACTCTTGTTAGTGATGTTGATCGTAATGAAGGTTCCTTTGTTAAGCATATGGCTCTAGATAAAGGGAATGTTGTTGTGTTTATGTTGTTGAACAATTTGATATGTAAAAAATTTTGGGCCTTCTATTGATGGTGATTCAAATATAGGTGCCTCACCTTTGTCACTTGTTTTTATTAGGATGCATCATGAGTCTTAACTTCAAGAAAGTGTGGACTGTATTTAAGTCTTTAGAGAAAGATGCGGAGTCATTTATTCACAAGTTAGATAAAAAACTAGTGGTAATAGTTATTAGGATCATGGTATTTGGTAATATTGCATCCCTTATGGTATATGTATAAAATTGCTAACTCAAATTAATCTAGTAGTTTGGTCATATTATTTGGAAATTTATTCTTGATAACTAGGTTTTTGATTGGTTATTATGCTTGAATATATGTTATGACAATTCCTATTTTTATTTTTTAATTTAATTGTTAATATTCTTTATACATATTTATTATTAATTGCTCAAGAAAACTATTTTTATAAAGTATTTTCTAATATATAAGGTGAAAAAGAACTCCCCTTTCAGATTCAAAAAATTCTGGTTATCTCATCCTCGAATCTTTGAGGAAATTAGGAAATGGTGGAATATTGATATTTCTGGCACAGCTATGTTTAGGATTGCTAAAAAATTAAAGGAAGTGAAAATTAATTTGAGAAGATGGAAAAAGGATGCCTTTGGGAATATTTTTGGAACTAAGACGGATATTCAAGGTAAACTTCAGGAGATCCAGGCTAAAATCCAGAAATGGGGGTACATTGATAATTTCAGAGAAAAGGAAAATGAACTTCTCACTCAGTTGCATGACATCATTGCTAAAGAGGAAGTTTTTTGGCAGCAAAGATCTAGGGTGTCTTGGTTGACTGAGGGTGATAGGAACACCAGATTTTTTCACCTGTCTGCTTCGAAACATAGAGCTGCTAATAGAATTGCTTACATTGAAGTAAGTGGGACTAGGTTTGAGGAGGAAGATGATATCAAGAAACAGGCTGTTCTTTTTTTCAATAACCTTCTCTCATGCAATGGAGAGATTGTGCCTAATGCGCAAGACTCCTTGCTTGAGGCTATTCCCCAGGTGATAGGTCATAATGAAAATTCTATGATCACTGCTATTCTTACCAAGGATGAAATAAGGAAAGTCGTTTTCTCTTTTGATGGCAATAAAGCTCCCGGACCTGATGGGTTTCCTTTATTCTTCTTCCAAATGTTTTGGGAAATTGTTGAGTTGGATGTTGAGAAGGCTGTCAAGGAATTCTTTGGTTCAAGATGTCTTTTGAAAGAGCTAAATGCTACTTTTGTGACTAGTCCTTATTCCAAAAAAACCTGGGGCTTCGGAGTTTGAAGCTTTTCGGCCAATCAGCCTATGTAATTCTATCTATAAAATCATTTCGAAGGTCTTAACTACAAGAATGCTTTCTTTGCTTCCTCAAATGATTTCTTCGCAACAGAATGGTTTTGTGCCAGGAAGGTACATTCTTGACTCAATTATCACTGTTCATGAGAACTTACATTCCCTAATGGTCTCGAAGACTGAAGGGTTCATTCTTAAACTGGACATTTCTAAAGCCTATGATTGGGTAGATTGGAATTTTTTATTTAAAATCCTGGTCAAGTTTGGTTTTAATAACAGAGTCATCCAATTGATGAACCAACTTGTTTCGATGGTTACTACTTCTGTCATTGTGAATGGGTCGCCTTCGAGGTTTTTTCAGACTTCCAGAGGTCTCAGATAGGGAGATCCTATCTCTCCTATTCTGTTTACAATTTTGGCTAAGTGTTTGGGAAGAAATATTAAAAAGCTTATTGATCAGAGATCCCTTGTTGGTCTAAGACCTTCCTCTTCTCTTCTAACCTGTTCCCACCAATAATTTGTTGATGACACTATTCTTATGGGAAGATCTACTGTGACTGAAGCTAATACTTTTAAAAGGATCTTGAATCTTTATGAATCTACTTCTGGGCAAATTGTTAATAGGGCAAAGAGTTCAATTTTCTTCCTCAATACTCCTGAGCATAGACAAATTAAACTTGCTCGAATTATTGGCTGCCGGATTGAGCCTTTACCGTCAACCTATCTTGGTTTGCCTCTATGCTTTAAACCCTCATACTCATTCTGGATCTCTTTGGTTGAAAAATTCAATAAGAAGTTGTCAGGATGGAAAGGAGCACTTCTCAGTCAAGCTGGAAAAGTCCAGCTCCTCAAAGCTTCTTTGCAAAATTTACCTGTGTATGCTCTCAGCTTATTTAAAATTCTTGCTAAATATGCTGAGGCTATTGAAAAAATTCAGAAAAGGTTTCTCTGGTCTAGTGTGGAGGATAAGAAGAGACTACCACTTGTAGGGTGGGACCTAGTTTGCAGACCTAAATCGAGAGGTGGCCTAGGCTTAAGAAAAATTAAAGTGCTGAATTTGTCCCTTCTTGCTAAACAGCTTTGGAGAACTCTTACTTTGAGAGGGGAATGGCAAGAGACCTCAAAAGCCAAATAATTTAGCAACTATGAGTCTCTTAATGATGTTATTAATTCTTCTTTTTACCTCGTGCGTCTGTCTGCTGGAATGATATGAGTAGAGGAAGAAAGTTGCTGGAGATGGGGACTAGATGGCTTGTTGGAAAAGGAAATAATGTTAGATTTTGGGAGGATAGATGGCTTTTCAAGGATCCTCTAATCAGAACTGAGAAATTCAGTAAATGGATGAATGATTGTAAAAATGAATTCGGGGTCCTAGTCAAAGATTACTGGAGGAATGGGGATTGGGTTGATTTGAGGACCATCAGTCTGGATCTTTGCTCAGTTCAATCAGCCTTTTGGGCCCTTAGATCGGTTCAACACCAAGTGGATGATCTTGCTGTTTGGATAGACAATCTGTCTGGCATTTTTTCAGTTTCTTTTGCTATTTCTATGTTAGTTAGTCTGCAGGAGCCTCCGCCATTATGGGATAAAGCTTGGATTAATTTATTGATTCCTAAAATCAATATTTTCTATTGGATCATGCTACATAATAAGATTCTCACTTTGGACAATCTCAGCAAGAGAGGAATCCAATTACCTAACAGATGCTACATGTGCAGGAATGATGCTGAGACTGTTAATCATCTTTTTCTTCATTGTCCTTTTGTGTCACATATTTGGGGAAATTTTTTTGCACATCTTGATGTGGTTTGGGTTTCCCCTGCTTCAGTCGAAGATTTTTTCTTGCAATGGAAAACTCCATCTAAAAATCCTTTTGTGCGTAGGCTCTGGTCTTTTGTTCTACCTTTTGTTTCGTAGAGTATTTGGAAGGAAAGTAACAATAGATTGTTTAGGGAAAAAGAGAAGTCAGAGGGGGACTTGTATGAAAAAATTGTTAGGGCTATAAAGGAAAATTTATCTTTAATCCCTAGAAAAATGGTTGATAAAGCTACTTGGTCTCCCTTTGATATTGCTACTGTGGAAAAGTGGAATTCGAAATTAGTTGCTTTAAAAGTCCCCACATCGGCCTTTTGTGGGAGGGAGAATGCTAGATGGACTTTGTCGCCTTTGGGTTGGGTGAAAGCCAATTTTGATGGTGCTGCTAAAGGCAACCCTGGGAATGCTGGCAGTGGGTGTGTTTTAAGGGACAATGCGGGGGATTTTATTGCGGCTTTTCCTGTGGACATTGGCACCCAAACTAATCATGTTGCAGAAGCAGTCGGGGCTTATCACACGGTTAACCTGGCTTTCAAAATGAATATGAAATGTCTTTGGTTGGAAGGTGATTCTAAGAACATAATAGACTGTATTCTTGGGTTAACCCCCCTTCGTGGACCATCAAAAAGTGGATCGAAGATACAATTTCCATATTAAGTAAATTCGACAAAGTGAAAGTTTCCCACACCTACAAAGAAGCCAATAAGGTGGCGGATTACTTTGCCAATGAAGGGGTCAAGAAGGGTGGGGAAAACACGTGGAGGAAGAATGATTACCTCCATTCTGAGGTTAAAGCTTTAATTTATTATGATTCTATGCATGGAAGAGAAGTTTGTCTTCACCATGATGAAGCGAATAAAGATTAAGTACGTCGATCTCATTAGATTTGATGGGGCTGACGTCATTTTCCTTTTCAAGAAGCATTTTCGGCACGCTTTCTGGGTGTCTGGAAAAATATGCTTAAACGGGACCCAAAGCAACTGTAGGGTTTGGTATAGCAGAGCTTTGAAGATGGGGGGAGAGAGAAAACATGTTGAGCCAAGCTATTTTCAAGAGCACAGAAAGAATGTTAAAGCTTGGGAAAAAATTGAAAAGGGAGGTTTAGTTCCGTTTTTGGAAAAGCTCCATGGAACTGACGAGTCTATGCTGGACTATTTCGTCAAAAACTGGAATAATGGTGAAATTGTGTTGTTTGGCAGGAGAGTTAAGCTGAATGAGCAACTCATCGGTGAGATTATTGGTCTTTCGACTGAAGTTGTGAAATTTTATCGGGACCGCCAGTTCTCTGATGAAGCGATTATCAGATTTCCAAAGAAAGATAAGAAGGCTAAGCTGGTTAAGGTTGCCAATAGCTACTTTGATGTGGAGTCCATTAAATCGATCTGGAGGAAAGTTTTTAGAGTCATTATGGAGTACATCACGGTTGATGGGCACTTCACCAGGCCGTATGGTTATCACTTTGCCATTTTGAACCACTTTCGTCACAAGGTTCGTATCTCTTTGCCTTTTTATTTATTCTCTTCTCTGAAGAATTGCCTTGATGAAATTGAAAGAAACCCTAGGCGGATTTATATTATTCACCCTGGTCTTATTAGGCTCATCTTTGAGCATTTCCAAAATTTACCCGCTCTGCCTAAAGATGTTGTTGTTGGGGATTTGGACGATGAGGATACGGAAAGTAGTAGGGAGAATGATCCTCTGGCCCCTCTTGCTTTTGCTCATGTTGGTACTAAAACCACTATTCCCCAGTCCCTTTCTTATCAGAATATCCTTGTGGGTTCTGCTTCGCCTTCTTGTCCTAATCCCCAGCCTTTGTCTGGTTACCCTATCCCGGGTTCCGCTCCACCGTCTTGTCTTAATCCCCAGCCTTCACCAGGTTGCCCTACCCCGGGTTTGGTTTCTGGGTTTAAAGGAACCTCAGTTACTAAGTTGGTTTCGTACTCTGGGAATTCTCTGGAAATTCATTCTTAAAAACCTATGGCCAGTAAAGAGTCGGCCCCTAGTGCCCCTGTGTCTGGTAGATTTGTGAATGCCCCTAAAAGATCCCCAAATCAGGACGAAATTAATTCTGCCCCGAATAACTTTAGGCCTGATGACATAATGGGTATGGCGGAAAAAAGTGTTGATGGGCTTTTCACTATTCTTAAGTGGGCCCAGAAGGAAGTTTGTGATTTGAGTGGCCGTAATAGAGATCTCAGCAATAGAGTCATGGAGTTGGAGCAGAAGGTTAACTGGAGCCGTAATGAGAATGATGGACAGGACACCCCCTTAATGGAGAAAAGACAATAGGTGCAGGAGGAAAGATTGACTAGGTTGGAGAGCAATATGTCCAAGATAGGCCAAAATATTAGGGCCACTATGGTGCATAATCATAAAATTGCCAGGCAGAACGCCATTATCATTAACGCTATGGTGGAAAAGTTGGAAAAAAATCAAAAGGGCTCGCTGGTCGTGGACTTGGATGCAGACAGAGGTTGTAGCAGAGCTGGTGTTGAAGGGATTTCGACTTGCACCCAGGCTAACACGAAGAGGAAGGCCCCTGCTTCTCCACATATGGTTCAAATCTTCAAGCAGGGATTACAGGATATGAGTGAAGTTGATAAGGAAGCCGAGGAGTTGATGAACATCTTGGAGTAGTGTTGTGGTGGTCGTCTCTGGCTTTTTGGCGGTCCTTTTTTGGACCCTGTTGTCTCTTCTTTGCTGTCATTTCCTTTTTGGGACAACTGTCTGTTTTTATTGGACTTTTTATGCTCTATCTTTGTATGTTTAAACTTTGTGGTTTCAGGTCCCTGTAAAACCTGTTTTTTCCTTTTCAAAAACATAAATTTTAGTACAATTTAATCTTCTACTTTTTAATAGAATAGATAGAGAGAAAATAATTTCCTAGACAAATTAAGATAAAATAATAGATCATATGATTAAAATGATAATTAACATTAACAATTAATCAAAATAAAGTTATCAATATTATTTGAATTATTCACAATTATATTTAATTAAAAATAGAAATTAAATAAGGAAATACTTAATATAACATAAGTCTAAAAGTGCTCAACTCTAAGAAACCTATATATCAAAAAGAGCTATATTATTTTTTTATTTTTTTTAAGTTTAGACGTTGTCTACACTACCGAACATATTTAAGACATGTAATTCTAGAGAGCAATAGTTATATATAAAGAGATATATATATATATTAAAAGTGGATTAAAAATTTTGAGATACAAATCAAAACTGAAGGAGGTGCAGATACAGAGCAAAATTCTGCCAAGAGAAATAAAATCTCTCCCTTAAATAAAGAAGTGAACAAGAGAAGATAGAGGGAGATAGTACACAAGACCCATTACAAAGAAGAGTTTACAATGAGCAAAAGCTTATGGTAGAAAGAAGAGAATCCTAAGTGATCACCATTAACAAGTTTCTCCCAAAATTTATGTGAAAGCCAAAAGATATTGCAGGAGTAACACCATTATCAAGAATATCCCTAAGCCAAAAAAGATGTAGGCCATCCAAGAAAGACAACAAAAGGTGGAAAAGAGTGAAAACCTTGAACAATGAGCAGTGATTTGCACAAGAGGCGGAGAGTGAAAAACCCTAAACAAAATACAGAAAATTACACACCACTTTCGGCCGACAATTCTAGGTCGGCAAGAGAAGCAAAATAGGGGGTAGAATGAGGTTCCACAAGAGCATGCCTAATCAAAAATTTCATAGCATCAAATAATTCTTGTAACATGTTAGAAATCGTGTTTCCCAACTGCGGCCTTAACCTATGTAGACGTCTCAAAAATTCATGAGAGCAATCATCCAACAAACCATGTGTCATTGCACTAAGAAGAGAAGAAAGTGAACAATCAGCAAGAAGAAATTGATGACATAAAACCCCACCCACCAAGTTAGAATCGTTCAAAATATCATATTCTTCTAGAGCAGTATGTAGAGATGAAAGTGGGAAATTATGTGGGAGGAGATAAGTACCAGCCAAGAATTTTACCATTTCCCTACACCATAACACGTCCATTAAGTTGGACAAAAATCGAGAAGCACTTTCATGTGGAAGGGACATTGCATGAAATTCCAACCAGTCCTGACCCAAGACAGTGATGATCACTTCTTCCACTTGCTTACATTCAAGAATACAAGAGCACCTCAAATTTTCAGTTGTGAAAGGCCTACCATCCTGTATCTCATGGTGTCTCACCAGAACATAAACTCTGAAAGAGGTTTGCATGGTGCCTTGTTCAATTAAGAAAATTGCAGTGTGAAGAAAACACCAGAAAAAAACCATTAATAACAATAAGCTCATGAGCCTTGTCGAACAACCAAATAAATGCAATTAATGCAATTGAAATCTCATTGCACCAAGAAATGGTGCGAATTTAAAACATATACAAAGAATGTTTGGCCACAAAACAAGTCACCAAATCTCAGCCATGTGTCATGATAATAAAACAACATTATGTAATGCCCCGCCTTGGTTACCATTATAACAAAGTGTAAAGAGTAAAGTTAACCGGACAAATTTAGTTTTAAGTAATGTCTTGGAAACTTTATGGCAATTGTGTAATTAATTATCCTTAAAAAAAAATTTGTCCGGTTAACTTTACTCTTTACACTTTGTTATAACAGTAACTGAGGATTAATTCTCTTTAGAATTGAATAAAATAAATTATTCTTAGATCGCTATTATTACATTTCCTTATATAATAAATTGTGTTGATTCTTTTTAAATGAGTGAATTATAGTTGTTAAAGATTTTCTTTTAAACTAAATCCGTACTAATTTATAATAAATCCTTTTCCTTTAAATTTATTTGACATTTATATATGACAAAAGAATATGAACTTTTCATTCATAAATGTTGAATTCATGTGATTGTGAAGTTATGTGCATGTATAATTAAATTATGTACACACAGAGTTAGTAAGTTGGAAAGTATAAAGAAGGTATTGTTAAGTATATTATACTTTATTCATATTGCTTTATTACAATGATTTTCACTAGGGGTTATAGCTTTATATATATTTTGTTGATGTTTAAAGAATCTTCTTAGAAATTATGGCTTGTTTCTAGTGGAAGATGTAAACCTATGTGGTTTTGAACTTTACGAATGATAGCTACACCTAGAATTTTATGTTGAGTCATGTTATAGAAAGAGTGGCTTGCGGTAGGGGCCAAAATCCTTAAGTGATTGTCTGGGTAACCTATCATAGGTGTGTTAATTCAGTGAAAACCTAACTAATGTATTAGGGGTTGGGTAGTTATAAACATTAACTCAGATAAATTTTGTCTCACCTACTTTCTTAATACTCGTTTAGATTGAGAAAAGGCTAAGAAGGCTTGGAATGGCTAGTCATCATCTTGTCTTCTCGAAAGATGAAACGACTCCACATTAGTCTACATAGGGACCGGGAATCGGTAGAGGCTACCAGGGTAACTCTTGGAGAGGGCCAGTAGTCTAGGAAGATTCACCAGGGTAACCTATCCCGACAGTGTGATGACACTCTTAGTCTATACCATGATGGTGTTCCTTGTGTTCAGTTTTCTTTTAGTTGTGAATTGTTATTGGGATTTTATCTGTTATGATTTGTAATCATTATGTCATGATGTGAATTTGTAAACCACGTAAACGTAATTTTCTGTCTTCATTGTTTGTGGACCTGTCATTATCTCCTAGCATGAAGGGAGTGGACCTTCGGGTTCCACGTGGTTGGGAGGAAACCGTGCTTTATCTTCCTTATATTTTCTTGCAGTTGATCCTATGCTTGCAACTGGTTCCAGTTACTTCATTGTTCGTGACTGTGGATGTGGAGCATGTTCGTGGATATGGATGTCAGATGTGATATGATCACTATCTGCTTTGTAAATTTACCTCTTGTATAAGAGCGTTCATATTGTACCATTATTTGATATATTGAGATTCAGTGAAATCTCACTTATTGTAATCTTGACATGTGGATATTAGATTGTATTAAGTTTTGTAAATTGGTTCATTCATGACATTAAATATTGTACTTATGTTTGTGATAATATGTTGAGCATATTTATTATGTTAAAGTAACATCGTCTTGGAAACTTTATGACAATTGTGTAATTATATCTTTTAAAAAAAAAATTGTTCAGTTAGGCGTGTATGAAGGATATTTATGTTAGTCATGGATATAGTACTTAGATTCTTGAGATTTGATCTTTCCCTTTCTCTATTATCGCCCTATATCTAAGACTCGTTCTACGTGGTGTTGTGTAGGACCATGCCTAGATGTCGAAATAAAGGTTGTGGTTGGGGACGAGGTGGTGGTCGTGGGGCTAACTGCCAGAATACTCCCTTTCTGAATTCTTGTGAGGGTGAGCATGTGGTGTAGCATGATCTACGAGTTGATCATAAAGGTGTGGTTATCAAAGAAAACTCCACACCAACATCTCCACCTTGTGAATCAGATGACGAGACCTTGGCCCAGGCTCTCTCTCGGGTCAAAATGGAAAAAAGGGAAAAAGATTGAATTATTGGGACATCCAGTTAAAGTGAAGAAACTGTCTGTTGTTTGGAATTGGCCATTTGGGTGTGGACCTAACACACCTATTCTCTCTAAGGAAGAAGAGGAAAGCCATCGCATATAGTCTTCCACTTCCATGAAGACAATTATGGATTCAGATGAGGATCCTGAGGAGTGTCCCCTATCTAATAATGAGTAGTCTGTTAGTGGGAGAAGGGATGTAGTACTTTTTCTTCTTGTTGCCTTGTTAGACTGAAACTTATTTTGTTGTGTTGAGCATATGACACTTTTTAAGTTGTGTATGTTGTACCTAGTTTGTGGCTTCCAGGAGTAAGCCTTATCTTAGGGGGGGAGGATGTAGTATCCCTCCAGTTTCGACACTCTGTTTAGTTTGATTCTGCTTGATAGATGTTTTAGATATGACTTGGATACTATGTTGTTTTGTATTTCATGGATGATACATTGACATCCTGATTATATGGATTGTGTTAGTTTGATGATACTGAGATAGACTCGTACTTGATATGGTTTCTTTCTTATGACTTTGCATATGGTTATCATGTTGTAATGATTGCTTATGATTTATCTTGCTCATCTGTGTCGGTGAAGAAGACAGAGTCCTCCCCCCTAGGATAAGGCTTACTCCTGGAAGCCAACAAATAGAAAATAAATAACACACACATCCAAAATACGTCCTCTGAAGAGATAGAAAACAAGCATTAAGAAAGCAGGCAAGGAAAACTTATATTTGAGTTAATGTGTAGTTCTACCCAACCCCTAATACATTAGTTAGGTTTTCACTAAATTACACACCTACGATAGGTTACCCAGACAATCACTTTAGGATTTCGGCCCCTACCGCAAGCCACTCTCTCTATAACATGACTCAACATAGAAGTTTAGGAATATCCAACATGCGTGGGAGATTAAATAATCAGAGGTCATATTACATTCATGTTCCAAATAATGAACAATGCAAACCTCTGAGGTAACTAACATTTCACGCATGTCAGAATTTCAAAATAGATCAAAATAGATAAATTAATAATAAACTTATATTTAAAGCTCAAACAAAGATATTAAACAATTAGTTATTGTTTATCATAAGCATAATCTAAATTTTGTTTAATAACAACCACATAAATCATATTCTATAAATATTTCAGAAATATTTATATATATTACTTTGTAATCTAATCTTTTCTTTTAACACATTTCTTTGGTTTAAATTTTAAATAGTAAAAGAGATCTAACTAACTAACTAACTATATATATATATATATATATATATATATATATATATATTAATTCTCAAATAAAACATTTACAACTTCTCACCACTTAGGTATGCCACGCCAAACTATTAGTTATGAATTGATATCTTATATTAAAGCAAAGATACTATATTTATCCGGTAGTTTTTGTCATATATAAGAGATGTAAATGATTATTTAAGTTTACGCCTGTTATAACTGGCAGTTACAATGTCTTTTATCCTTCAGTTTCAGAATAACTATTCCTCTAAGTTTTAATAAGGTTAAGTGATTATATAATTAACACGTTACAAGCTTTTAGACTACAATTTCTTCCATATTCAATGCTAAATAATACGCCAGACAGGAGATAACAACCAGAAAAAAAAAAGAATATCAATATAAACTAAAACAGGCAATAAACATATGCCGTGCAAAAATCGTTACGTACAGGTTTCATTTTAATCTGTGATTATGACTCAATAAACAGGCATGGTTATCGGATAACCAGTATAGAAGACAAATGGATTAATAATAATTATCAACACAAACACTCCGTAGGAGTTAAGAAGATGTGGAGTTCCAATTTCAAAAAGAAATAATAAAAACAGTTATATCACTGCGCCATAACTGTTCTAGCTCTTCTGGTGAAGTTTTATTTTCTTAATTTAAAATAAAAGACAAATAAGGAATACCGTTTCTACAGTTCGAGTTTTCTAACCAAGTAAACTTTCTAAATTCTAACCAGAACTTGCGCACAATTTTCCTGGCAGAATTTGCTATTGCAAAAAGAAATTGCTCATGGAGACATTAAAATAAACCAGGAAACTAACATTCACTTCTACCATTTGCGCTAGTATGGAAGAAAACATCATGCAAATAATATATATAAAGCTACAGACTCTGATTCTAGTTTAATCTTCAAATTCAAGTTTATACAGCACGATTCAAAAGAAGGAGACTGGAAAATTGACATCCAAGTCAAGAAATAGAGATTCAGAGGTGACTACGCACAATTCTAAAGAATAGTTCATAATAGAATTAAAGATATAAGCCTTTAGATAAAATACTCGCCTACAGGAGGGTAAACACTACTCATAAATATAACCAATAGAAGAATATCACACGACTAAAGAATATAGTTGACATATATATAAATGGCGCAGATTTAAGGATAAAGGATTATATTAAACACAAAGTAAGATCCTGTTATTGCACAGATTTTAAATCATGAAAAACAGATAGGCTGTGTTCAGCTTAACAAAATAATAGGAAGCAAGCTTTTACGGCTATAGGAATTCTTAAATCTAAGTTTCCAATCACATAAAGGGTAACGCCTTTATCAGAAAATCCACAATTATAATTTGGAGAAAAGTCTGAGATAAAAGAGGTGATATTTATGAACCCAGAGCATCAATCCCCAAATTTATATTGCAAAATTTCTTGACTCGATCTGTTTCAACATTACACAGACTTCGTTCTTAAAGTTGTATCATAAATTTCATTAATACAATGAATATTTAAAAGAAATCCATTGCTGTTTTCAGTTCTACAGAAATATTCTAAGTTATAATTTCATGAATTATTAGTTTCATTACCTAACTGTATTTTCTACAAAATTTGAAGGCTTGTTCTGATGTTTTCTCTATTTTATACGCAGGTTTGACAGACAATTACTTTTCCACAAAGTTTATTCAAATAATTTTGCAAAACTTTAAAAGGAGAAAACCTGTCAAAAGCTTGATGATTGGCTGAAAATATTTTCTGAAACTTCTGCCAAATCCGTTTTAAATTCACCATGCTTCGACAAAGAAGTTCCAATCAATCCAGCTTTAAAATTACGCTTGTAACAAATTCTTAAGAGAAAAATTCTTCTGAAACAAATTGCCGTGCATAAATTCTCCAAAAGCTACCGCCATCAAAGTTTTTCATGCAATTAACTTTCAAACATAAAACTTAACTGATAGACCATTTTGCATTGTAAATAGATCAATCAGTTCAACTTATCTTTTAAAATATCAATCAGATTTTTAACTGCCAATCAAAGATTCACACTGTTGAAAATATCTTTCTTAAAAATATCTATTTCCTCACAACTCTAGTTTACACAATTAAATCAGTAATATTTATATTTTAATTAAAAACATTGCAAAGAAATAACTTTCACTTTTAAATTTGATAACTTAATTTGATTTAATAATTAAATCACAAACATTTATAAATACATTAACAGACATTTGTTAAACTTAAATATTAATTCACAAACACAAAACAATACAAACGAACAAGACAGAATAAACCAAACAACAACATGGGGTAACACATAGATACTCGTTCGAAAAAAGAACAATGGTTCAAACAAGACCTATCAATACCTCCAACAACATAATTTTATTGCATTAGGGTACGCTTAGACCTGTCAAGCAGGTGGAGCTGTTACCCGGTCCCTGTGTCTGCAGGAAACATCAATGTTAAAACATATATATACTTATGTTAGAAAACACACCGTGAATAAGAATTACAGCGTAGCAGGGTACTCACGAATGAGTAATGCTACACTTTCTTCTTCATTGACACAGACGAGCAAGATAAATCATAAGTGATTATTACAATATGATAACCATATGCAAAAATCATAAACAAATAAACCATATCATAAACATGTCTATCTCAGTATCATCCAACTAGCATAACCAGATAATCAGGATGTCAATGTATCATCCATGAAATACAAAACAACATAGTATCCAAAATCACCTCTGAAAAGAAACAACATAGTATCATAGAGAACGAAAGCATCTATCAAGCAGTATCAAACTAAACAGAATGTCAAAATTGGAGGGAATCAAGTTGCACAATTAAATCAGCAATATTTATTTAATTATCACATTAACAAAGAAAATAACTTTCACATTTAAATTCGATAACTTATTTAATTTGATTTAAAAATTAAATCACAAACATTTATAAATACATTAACAGACATTTGTTAAACTTAAATATTAATTCACAAACACAAAACAATACAAATGAACAAGACAGAATAAACCAGACAACAACATGGGGTAACACATAGATACTCGTTCGAAAAAGAACGATGGTTCAAACAGGACCTGTAAATACCTCCAAAAACATAATTTTATTGCATTAGGGTACGCTCAGACCTGTCAAGCAAGTGGAGCCGTTACCCGGTACCTGTGTCTGCAGGAAACATCAATGTTAAAACATATATATACTTATGTTAGAAAACACACCATGAATAAGAATTGCAGCATAACAGGGTACTCACGAATGAGTAATGCTACTCTGTCTTCTTCACCAACACAGACAAGCAAGATAAATCATAAGAAATCATTACAACATGATAACCATATGCAAAGTCATAAGAAAGAAACCATATCAAGTACGAGTCTATCTCAATATCATCAAACTAACACAATCCATATAATCAGGATGTCAATGTATCATCCACGAAATACAAAACAACATAGTATCAAAGTCATATCTAAAACATCTATCAAGTAGAATCAAACTAAACAGAGTGTCGAAACTGGAGGGACACTACATCCTCCCCCCCTAAGATAAGGCTTACTCTTGGAAGCCGGTAACTAGGTACAACATACACAACTTAAAAAGTGTCATATGCTCAACATGACAAAATAAGTTTTAGTCTAACAAGGCAACAAGAAGAAAAAGTACTACATCCCTTCTCCCACTAACAGACTACTCATTATCGGATAGGGGACACTCCCCAGGATCCTCATCTGAATCCATAATTGTCTTCATGGAAGCGGAAGACTGTATGCGATGGCTTTCCTCTTCTTCCTTAGAGAGAATAGGTGTGTTAGGTCTACACCCAAATGGCCAATTCCGAACAACGGACGATTTCTTCACTTTAACTGGATGTACCAATAATTCAATCTTTTTCCCTTTTTCCATTTTGACCCGAGAGAGAGCCTGGGCCAAGGTCTCGTTATCAGATTCACAAAGTGGAGATGCTGGTGTAGAGTTTTCTTTGATGACCACACCTTTCTGATCAACTCGAGGATCTTGTTGCTCCACATGCTCACCCTCATGAGAACTCAAAAAGGGAGTATTCTGGCGGTTAGCTCCACGACCACCACCTCGTCCTCGACCACGACCTCTACCTCGATGTCTAGATATGGTCCTACATAACACCATGTAAAACAAGTCTTAGATATAGGGCGAGAATAGAGAAAGGAAAAGATCAAATCTCAAGAATCTAAGTACTATAACCATTACTAACATAAATATTCTTCATATACGCCTACCCTAAGGTTCCCTGAGTCTACTTTCTCGTATACACTCACCAAGTCAGTATCATATATCCTTGGAGAGAAAACACAACACAACACTTGGCCGACATTGAAAACAATAAATAAAGTAATTTAGCCACTAAAGTCATAAATAAACATTAAATGGAATTCAATTTTCAACATTAAAGTAAGAAATGCACACAATGTCAACATTAAATCAAGTGTAACCATGAGGATTACAAGTAAATAAGATCACAAAGTGTGGCTAAACCATCACAACCAAATATAATCAAGGTGTCGACCTTCACAATCAACATATATTCATCAATAATTTATAAAGAAAGTCCACAATTTTCAAAATTTGTACAATATAACACTACGTGACTAGACACTAGCCACCTAACGAGGAAGGAGAGAACTCTTTCAGGCTATATCACTTAGTCTTCATGCGTTGCAGAGTGATCACCCACACGTCTCAATTACAAGTCGTAAAAGACAACAGGATAACACGAACTACAGAGTCTAACACCTAGGACAACGTAATGGGTTTAATATCCAGAGTACCCAGTGTTAGAACCTAGTGCTCTGATACCAATATGTAATGCCCTGCCTTGGTTACCGTTAAAACAAAGTGTAAAGAATGAATTTAACCGAACAATTTTTTTTTTTAAAGATATATTTACACAATTGTCATAAAGTTTCCAAGACGATGTTACTTAAAACTAATAAGTATACTCATCACATTATCATAAACATAGTACAAAGTTAATGTCATGAATGATCCAGTTTACAAAACTTAATACGATCAAATATCCGAATGTCCAGATTACAATAAGTGAGATCTCAAGGAATCTCTATACATCAAAATGATGGTACAATAAGTACGCTCTTATACAAGAGGTAAATTTACAAAGCAGATAGTGATCATATCACAACTGACTTTCATATCCATGAACATGCTCCACATCCACAGTCACGAACAAAGAAGTAACTGGAACCTGCTGCAAGCATAGGATCAACTGCAAGAAAATCCAAGGTAGGTATAGCACGGTTTCCTCCCAACCACATGGAACCTGAAGGTCCACTCCCTCCATGCTAAAAGATAATGTCAGGTCCACAAACAATGAACACAAAACATTACGTTTACATGGTTTACAATTCACATCACGACATAACGATAACAAATCATAACAGATAAAATCCCAGTAACAAATCACATCTAATAGAAATATGAACACAAGGATCACCATCATGGTATAGACTAAGAGTGTCATCACATTGTCGGAATAGGTTACCTTGGTGAATCTTCCTAGACTACCGACCCTCTCCAAGAGTTACCCTGGTAGCCTCTACCGATTCCCGGCCCCTATGCAGACTAATGTGGAGTCGTTTCATCTTTCAAGAGGACAAGATGGACGACTTGCCATTCCAGGCCTTCTCAGCCTTTTCTTAATCTAAACGGGCATTAAGAAAGTAGGCGAGACAAACATTTATCTGAATTAGTGTTAACAACTACCCAACCCCTAATGCATTAGTTAGGTTTTCACTAAATTACACACCTACGATAGGTTACCCAGACAATCTCTTTAGGATTTTGGCCCCTACCGCAAGCCACTCTTTCTATAACATGACTCAACATAAAAGTCTAGGAATATCCAACATGCGTGGGAGATTTAAATAATAAGAGGTCATATTACATTCATGTTCCAAATAATGAACAATGCAAACCTCTGAGGTAAATAACATTTCACGCATGTGAGAATTTCAAAATAGAACAAAATAGATAAATTAATAATAAACTTATATTTAAAGCTCAAACAAAGATATTAAACAATTAGTTATTGTTTATCATAAGCATAATCTAAGTTTTGTTTAATAACAACCACATAAATCATATTCTATAAATATTTCAGAAATATTTATATATATTACTTTGTAATCTAATATTTTCTTTTAAAAAATTACTTTGGTTTAAATTTTAAATAGTAAAAGAGATCTAACTAACTATATATATATATTATTTCTCAAATAAAACATTTACAACTTCTCACCACTTAGATAGGTATGCCACACCAAACTATTAGTTATGAATTGATATCTTATATTAAAGCAAAGATACTATAATTATATGGTAGTTTTTGTCATATATAAGAGATGTAAATGATTATTTAAGTTTATGCCTGTTATAACTGGCAGTTACAATGTCTTTTATCCTTCAGTTTCAGAATAACTATTCCTCTAAGTTTTAATAAGGTTAAGTGATTATAAAATTAACACGTTACAAGCTTTTAGACTACAATTTCTTCCATATTCAATGCTAAATAATACGCCAGACAGGAGATAACAACCAAAAAAAAAAAAAATTCAAAATAAACTAAAACAGGCAATAAACATATGCCATGCAAAAATCGTTACATACAGATTTCATTTAATCTGTGATTATGACTCAATAAACATGCATGGTTTTCGGATAACCAGTATAGAAGACAAATGGATTAATAATAATTATCAACACAAACACTCCGTAGGAGTTAAGAAGATGTGGAGTTCCAATTTCAAAAAGAAATAATAAAAACAGTTATATCACTGCGCCATAACTGTTCTAGCTCTTCTGGTGAAGTTTTATTTTCTTAATTTAAAATAAAAGACAAATAAGGAATACCGTTTCTACAGTTCGAGTTTTCTAACCAAGTAAACTTTCTAAATTCTAACCAGAACTTGCGCACAATTTTCCTGGCAGAATTTGCTATTGCAAAAAGAAATGGCTCAGGGAGACATTAAAATAAACCAGGAAACTAACATTCACTTCTACCATTTGCGCTAGTATGGAAGAAAACATCATGCAAATAATATATATAAAGCTACAGACTCTGATTCTAGTTTAATCTTCAAATTCAAGTTTATACAGCACGATTCAAAAGAAGGAGACTGGAAAATTGACATCCAAGGCAAGAAATAGAGATTCAGAGGTGACTACGCACAATTCTAAAGAATAGTTCATAATAGAATTAAAGATATAAGCCTTTAGATAAAATACTCGCCTACAGGAGGGTAAACACTAATCATAAATATAACCAATAGAAGAATATCACGCGACTAAAGAATATAGTTGACATATATATAAATGGCGCAGATTTAAGGATAAAGGATTATATTAAACACAAAGTAAGATCCTGTTATTGCACAGATTTTAAATCATGAAAAACAGATAGGCTGTGTTCAGCTTAACAAAATAATAGGAAGCAAGCTTTTACGGCTATAGGAATTCTTAAATCTAAGTTTCCAATCACATAAAGGGTAACGCCTTTATCAGAAAATCCACAATTATAATTTGGAGAAAAGTCTGAGATAAAAGAGGTGATATTTATGAACCCAGAGCATCAATCCCCAAATTTATATTACAAAATTTCTTGACTCGATCTGTTTCAACATTACACAGACTTCGTTCTTAAAGCTGTATCATAAATTTCATTAATACAATGAATATTTAAAAGAAATCCATTGCTGTTTTCAATTCTACAGAAATATTCTAAGTTATACTTTCATGAATTATTAGTTTCATTACCTAACTGTATTTTCTACAAAATTTGAAGGCTTGTTCCGATGTTTTCTCTATTTTATATGCAGGTTTGCGAGACAATTACTTTTTCACAAAGTTTATTAAAATAACTTTGCAAAACTTTAAAAGGAGAAAACCTGTCAAAAGCTTGATGATTGGCTGAAAATATTTTCTGAAACTTCTGCCAAATCTGTTTTAAATTCACCAGGCTTTGACGAAGAAGTTCCAATCAATCCAGCTTCAAAATTACGCTTGTAACAAATTCTTAAGAGAAAAATTCTTCTGAAACAAATTGCCGTGCATAAATTCTCCAAAAGCTACTGCTGTCAAAGTTTTTCCAAAATTCTTCTCGTGAATCTAAATTGCCCTTTTCCAAAGATCTTCATTCATGCAATTAACTTTCAAACATAAAACTTAACTGACAAACCATTTTGCATTGTAAATAGATCAATCAGTTCAACTTATGTTTTAAAATATCAATCGGATGTTTAACTGTCAATCAAGATTCATTACATGCTGAAAATATCTTTTTATTAAAATATCATTTTCCTCAAAAATCAAGTTGCACAATTAAATCAGCAATATTTATTTAATTATCACATTAACAAAGAAAATAACTTTCACATTTAAATTCGATAACTTATTTAATTTGATTTAATAATTAAATCACAAACATTTATAAATACATTAACAGACATTTGTTAAACTTAAATATTAATTCACAAACACAAAACAATACAAACGAACAAGATAGAATAAACCGGACAACAACATGGGGTAACACATAGATACTCGTTCAAAAAAGAACGATGGTTCAAACAGGACCTGTCAATACCTCCAACAACATAATTTTATTGCATTAGGGTACGCTCAGACCTGTCAAGCAGGTGGAGCCGTTACCCGGTACCTATGTCTGTAGGAAACATCAATGTTAAAACATATATATACTTATGTTAGAAAACACACCATGAATAAGAATTGCAGCATAACAGGGTACTCACGAATGAGTAATGCTACTCTATCTTCTTCACTGACACAGACAAGCAAGATATATCATAAGCAATCATTACAACATGATAACCACATGCAAAGTCATAAGAAAGAAACCATATCAAGTACAAGTCTATCTCAGTATCATCAAACTAACACAATCCATATAATCAGGATGTCAATGTATCATCCACGAAATACAAAACAACATAGTATCCAAGTCATATTTAAAACATCTATCAAGCAGAATCAAACTAAACAGAGTGTTGAAACAGAAGAAAACCTGGTAAATTTTGAAAATCGAGCTGAAACAAAATTTGAAACCTTTGCTGATTCCACTATCAATTTTCCAGACTTCGACGGTGAAATTCAAATCAATCCAGCTTCAAAATTACACTTGTAAACAAAATCTAAAAAGAAAGTTTTTCTGAAATGATTTCCGTGCCAAATCTGCTAAAAACTGCTACCGTAAAAATTCTTCCCGTGAATCTCAATTGCCAATCCCCAAAAGATCTTATTTCATGCAATTAACTTTCAATTATAAAACTTAACTGACAGATCATTTTGCATTGAAAATAGATCAATTAGTTTAACTTGCCCTTCAAAATATCAAATCAGATTTTTAACTGCCAATCAAATATTTTTGAAAATATAGTTAAAATTAAGATGCTAAGAAAACAAAGAAATAGAATTTAGAATAAATTCTTAGATCTGAAAACAGAGGTTGATTTCTCCTGTATATCTGTTGACTTATAGATATATCTAATTTAGTGTACAGAATGAAATCTAGGTAGTATTTTAAAGGTTGAATCTCAGAATTTATAATTATCATCTCTTTTATTTCATTCTTTATGAAAACTATGAAATTATTGTACAAATAATTTTAGATATATGTATTCATCCTGTTAAATACAGACCCCATTCATAATCTGCACCATAAGCAAATATACTTCATTTATGTTACCAGTTGCCTGAGTTTCTTTTACATGCATTTGTCTTTATCTTAACATTCATTCTTATGCCTTTATGTTGTTCCTTTATAAACGATGCTACACCAATCTGCTATACTAGTAATTTCAATTAATAAATACTTGAAGATTCCAAGTCTATTGTTTATTATAATTTTTTCCATTAAATAATGCGCACAACCTCCATATAAACAAAATATTCTAGCTTAAAGGTTGATTTCTTTGTTTGGGAGAGAGTATTTTATTTGTTTCTTCTTTTTCCACCATCTATACCCAAGCCTGAGTTAGTGCGCGGTTTCTGCAATGTATAAACTTCTGTCTTTTAATGAAAAGGATGGGCTGCACTTAAAACGCCAAACTCATCTTTTCTCGTTTGGACTTTGATTATAATTCCCTTTTTCTTTTAAACTTTTACTAAACTCCTTACATTTAAGTGCGTATTCCATTGGGTAAGGCGTGATTTCTGTTTGGCTTGTATTTGAACATAATGCATTCTCCATGATTTCTGATGAATAACATTATCTCCTGTTCATTCACAACAAACTGAAGTATTAACTGTTAAGAGGCGTGCATGTCTCTGTAACAAAACTACTGGGATGCCGTTACTTTTATTTATCTCTTTAGGCGTCGAATATTGGTTCATACGCATCTTTTTGTACTTAGTTATTTTCATGTGTGTATGGATCACTTCTCTTAGTGTTCTCTCAGTGGTAGATCCCTAAATCTCTCTCCTGCAATTTGTCTCATGCGCGGAATGCATGGTGTCGTGCTGGCAGTTTATACTCAAAGTTGTGTTAAAAGTTTGGGAATTATTATTGTCTTTTGCCTACTTCTCTTTGCATGCATTGATCAGGGCAGTTTCTTTGGTAGATAACTATTAGTTAAGATTATTACTAAGCGTAAGTGTGAGTGAAGTGTGAGACTTAGAACGAGAAAAGAAGAGGAGATAGAAACTTAAGTTATAAGTTATAATGTTTTATTTTATTTTCAAGGTAATTGAATTATAAAATATATAGAATTTGTATTGTTCTTATAATGTTAGTAAATTCAATTCTTGAAATTATTAGGAATATAATAATATCTATAGATTATATATTATGTAAATTCTTTATTCATAGAAATTGGTTAAATGTGATTGTTGGGTGTGTATTCACATAAGGTTGTAAATGTTTATTTTTATTCCATCAAAACTAGTGAAGTGAGATTTGTATCGTAAACTTAACACACTTTAGTTCATGTTAATATCAATAGTTTGTTTATCAGGAATTTTCAATTCATTGAGATTGATTTAATGAAAATATTAGTTGTGTATATTTTCTTAACGTTAGTGATGTTTATTTCATTTCTTTAAAGGCTAGGAAAGTGAAAATCAAATTGACGAGTTTAATATACTTCAATTTATGTTGCTCTCACTGCCATGTTATTTTTCTTGAGGGTATAGCTTGTAAAATTGTTATCTTAAGAAACCTCTTGGAGACTATGGTCTGTTCCTAGTGGAATATGTAAACCTTTGTGGTTGTGAATTTTTATGTTTGACAACTACCCCTAGCCTATTATGTTGAGTCATGCTATGGAAAGAGTGGCTTACGGTAGGGGCTGAAATCCTAAAGAGATTGTCAAGGTAACCTATCGTAGGTGTGTTAATTCAGTGAAAACCTAACTAATGTATTAGGGGTTGGGTAGAACTAAACACTAATTCAGATAATAGTTTGCCTCGCCTACTTTCTCAATGCTCGTTTAGGTTGAGAAAAGGTTGAGAAGGCCTGGAATGGCAAGTCACCATCTTGTCCTCTTGAAAGATGTATCGACTCCACATTAGTCTGCATAGGGGCCGGGAATCGGTAGAGACTACCAGGGTAACTCATGGAGAGGGCCGATAGTCTAGGAAGATTCACCAGGGTAACCTATCCCGACAGTGTGATGACACTCTTAGTCTATACCATGATGGTGATCCTTGTGTTCAAATTTCTATTGGTTATGATTTGCTACTAAGATATTATTTGTTATGATTTGTTATCATTATGTCGTGATGTGAATTTGTAAACCACGTAAACGTAATGTTCTGTCTTCATTGTTTGTGGACCTGTCATTATCTCCTAGCACAGAGGGAGTGGACCTTCGAGTTTCACATGGTTGGGAGGAAATCATGCTCTATCTTCCTTGGATTTTCTTGCAGATGATCCTATGCTTGTAGCTATTTCTAGTTACTTCATTTTTTCGTGACTATGGATGCAGAGCATGTTCGTGGATATGGATGTCAGTTATGATATGATCACTATCTGCTTTGTAAATTTACCTCTTGTATAAGAGTGTTCATAATGTACCATCATTTTGATGTATTGAGATTCATTGAAATCTCTCTTGTTGTAATCTGATCATTTGGATATTTGATTGTATTAAGTTGTGTAACTGGAACACTCTTGACATTAAATTTTAACTTATCTTTATGTTAATATGTTGAGTATACTTATTAGTTTTAAGTAACAACGTCTTGGAAACTTTATGGCAATTGTGTAATTAATTATCCTTAAAAAAAAAAATTCTTTGGTTAACTTAACTCTTTACACTTTGTTATAATGGTAATTTAATTGTGTAACTTGATTTTTGAGGAAAATGATATTTTAATAAAAAGATATTTTCAGCATGTACTGAATCTTGATTGACAGTTAAAGATCTTATTGATATTTTAAAAGAATAAGTTTAACTGGTTGATCTACTTTCAATGCAAAATGGTCTATCAGTTAAGTTTTAGGATTGAAAGTTAATTGCATGAAATAATATCTTTTGGGGATGCAATTTGATATTCACGGGAAGAATTTTTACGGTAGCAGTTTTTAGCAGATTTGGCACGACAATCGTTTCAGAAAAAACTTTCTCTTTAGATTTTGTTTACAAGAGTAATTTTGAAGCTGGATTGATTTGAATTTCATTGTCGAAGTCTGGAAAATTGATAGTGGAATCAGCAAAGGTTTCAGAATTTGTTTTAGCTCGATTTCAAGATTTGCCAGGTTTTTTCTTCATTTTAAGTTTGTGTAGAATTCCTTCAATAAACGTTGTAGAAAAATAATGGTTTATCAAACCTGCATATAAAACAGAGAAATTGTTAGATTAAGCAATCAAATTTTGTTGAAAATACAATTAAATTATGATATTAAGAATTCAAGAAAACAGAATTTAGTATATATATATTTAGATCTGAAATCAGTATTTGACTTCTTTTGAATATCCGTTGATTTATTGAATTGTTCAATATAGAATATAGAGCAAAATCTAGGTAATATTTAAAGTTTGATGTCCTGAAAATCATGCAACCCAAATTTGGGGATAGAAGCTCTAAGTTTATTTTGATCGCCTCTTTTATCCTTATCTTTTCTTCAAATTGAAATTGTAATTTTTCTGGCAGTAGGTAACCCACTGTATGTAATTTGAATTTTAAATTCATTATTTCCTCATGCGGTTAAAGCTCACCTTTTATTATCTTATTAAGCTAAATACAACCATACTTTTTCTCTACATGGAATGGGCTTGTATTTTTCTTAAAATCCTATCTTATCACATAATTTAAATCTGTACAACTATAGAAATTCGCCAGATGTTTGAAACTAATCCTTATCTTCAAATCTGTGCCTGTATATATATATTTATGCCAAATATAGTCATCAGAAATTCATCCTCCTGTAGGCAAGTATCTAACTAGAAGGCTTATATCAATGATTTTATTATGATCTATACTTTAGAACTGTGCGTAGCCTCCTTAGAATTTATGTTTCTTGTCTTGGATATCAATTTTCTTGTTTTGGTGAAAGGTTAAATCTTATACACTACATATCTTCATGTTTCAATTCGCGCACAACCTTCTTCTGTTGATATTTACTAAGTAAACTTGAATAGAAGATTTAATTGAGATCATATTCTGTGCCTTACATATAGTATTTTAGTTTTGTATATATTTAACATATTAATTTAGCATAATTCCTTAGTCTGGCATGGAGATTTCCTGTATTAATTTAAAAAAAAAGGAACAAAATGAATAAGTTATAATCTGATGTGCTTGAAACTGTGTTAGAAATGCCTCTTAAATATCTGATAAATAATGCATGTAATGGAGTTTAATATTTTCATGGCATTATTATCTATTCTTGTGCAGAAGGAGGAAGTAACAAATGATCTTATTCTTTTTGGTTGATATCTATTATCTTCAGACTCTATGATTAACAATTTCATGCGTCCTGATATGTTCCTTTCTGTGCCTTGTTTATTCTAGTTAAGTAATGACTTCTATTTAAAAACTACTACTTAACTTAAGAGCAATTTACTTTTGCATGTATAACAATGGTAGTATTCTTTTTAAGAAGTCATAGATATGTAACTTTCATTTGGTTGATATTAATGTAGCATAAGTATAAGTTAAGTGTAATTCTTGAATAAGAAAAGCAGTGACAGGAAAGATCATAAGTTTTTTGATTTGTAATTAGATTCCTTCTTACTCTTAAATGATTGATTATAGATGTAAGGATTTATATTATCCTTTCTCTATAATAATAATATATGCTTTTTCTTTGGAATTATTAGTGATATAACAATATCAATAGATTGTTTAATATGAAATCTTAATTCACGAAGATTGAAAAGTTGAAATTATTGGGTATATGTATATACAATGTTGATGATATTTATTCACATTTCTTCAAAGGTTTTGGAAGTGAAAATAAAGTATTTTCAAGTATAATGTACACTTTATTCATATTGTTCTATTACAATGATTTTCACTAGGGGTTATAGCTTTGCTTATTTTGTTATTGACCTGGGAAACTTCTTGGAGACTATAGTCTGTTCCTAGTGGAAGATGTAAACCTTTGTGGTTGTGAAATTTACGCTTGGTTGCTGCCCCTAGTCATTTATGTTGAGTCATGTTATAGAAAGAGTGGCTTGCGGTAGGGGCCAAAATCCTAAATAGATTGTCTGGGTAACCTATCATAGGTGTGTAATTCAGTGAAAACCTAACTAATGTATTAGGGGTTGGGTAGAACTAAACATTAACTCAGATATAAGTTTGTCTCGCCTACTTTCTTAATGCTTGTTTAGATTGAGAAAAGGCTGAGAAGGCCTGGAATGGCTAGTCATCATCTTGTCTTTTCGAAAGATGAAATGACTCCACATTAGTTTGCATAAGGGCCGGGAATCGGTAGAGGCTACCAGGGTAACTCTTGGAGAGGGCCGGTAGTCTAGGAAGATTCACCAGGGTAACCTATCCCGACAGTGTGATGACACTCTTAGTCTATACCATGATGGTGATCCTTGTGTTCATATTTTTATTAGATGTGATTTGTTACTGGGATTTTATCTGTTATGATTTATTATCGTTATGTCATGATGTGAAATTTGTAAACCACGTAAACGTAATGTTCTGTCTTCATTGTTTGTGGACCTGTCATTATCTCCTAGCACGGAGGGAGTGGACCTTTGGGTTCCACGTGGTTGGGAGGAAACCATGCTATACCTACCTTGGATTTTCTTGCAGTTGATCCTATGCTTGCAGTTGGTTCCAGTTACTTCATTGTTCGTGACTGTGGATGCAAAGCATGTTCGTGGATATGGATGTCAGTTGTGATATGATCACTATCTGCTTTGTAAATTTACCTCTTGTATAAGAGCGTACTTATTGTACCATCATTTTGATGTATAGAGATTCCTTGAGATCTCACTTATTGTAATCTAGACATTCGGATATTTGATTGTATTAAGTTTTGTAAACTGGATCATTCATGACATTAGATTTGTACTTATGTTTATGATAATATGTTGAGTATATTTAATTATGTTAAAGTAACATTGTCTTGGAAACCTTATGACAATAGTGTAACTATATCATTTAAAAAATATATGTTTGGTTAATTTTATTCTTTACACTTTGTTTTAATGGTAACCAAGGCGAGGCGTTACAATCTGTAATGCCCTGCCTTGGTTACCGTTAAAACAAAGTGTAAAGGTTAAAATTAACTGAACAATTTTTTTTTAAAAAGATATAATTACACAATTGTCATAAAGTTTCCAAGACGATGTTACTTTAACATAATAAATATGCTCAACATATTATCACAAACATAAGTACAATATTTAATGTCACGAATGAACCATTTTACAAAACTTAATACAATCTAATATCCACATGTCAAGATTACAATAAGTGATATTTCACTAAATCTCAATATATCAAATAAAGGTACAATATGAACGCTCTTATACAAGAGGTAAATTTACAAAGAAAATAGTGATCATATCACATCTGAAATCCATATCCACGAACATGCTCTACATCCACAGTAATGAAAAATGAAGTAACTGGAACCAGCTGCAAGCATAGGATCAACTACAAGAAAATATAAGGAAGATAAAGCACGGTTTCCTCCCAACCACGTGAAACCCGAAGGTCCACTCCCTCCGTGCTAGGAGATAATGACAGGTCCATAAACAAAGAAGACAGAACATTACGTTTATGTGATTTACAAATTCACATCACGACATAACGATAACAAATCATAAAAGATAAAATCCCAAAAGCAAATCATAACTAATAGAAATCTGAACACAAGGATCACCATCATGGTATAGACTAAGAGTGTCATCACATTGTCAGGATAGGTTACCCTGGTGAATCTTCCTAGACTACCGGCCCTCTCCAAGAGTTACCCTGGTAGCCTCTACCGATTCCCGGCCCCTATGTAGACTAATGTGGAGACGTTTCATCTTTCGAGAAGACAAGATGATGACTAGCCATTCCAGGCCTTCTCAGCCTTTTCTCAATCTAAACGAGCATTAAGAAAGTAGGCGAGGAAAACTTTATCTGAGTTAATATTTATAACTACCCAACCCCTAATACATTAGTTAGGTTTTCACTGAATTAACACACCTACGATAGGTTACCCAGACAATCACTTAAGGATTTCAGCCCCTACCGCAAGCCACTCTTTCTATAACATGACTCAACATAAAATTCTAGGTGTAGCTATCATTCGTAAAGTCCAAAACCACATAGGTTTACATCTTCCACTAGAAACAAACCATAGTTTCTAAGAATATTCTTTAAACAACAACAAAATATATATAAAGCTATAACCCCTAGTGAAAATCATTGTAATAAAGCAATATGAATAAAGTATAATCTACTTAACAATACCTTCTTTATACTTTCCAACTTACTAACTCTGTGTGTACACAATTTAATTATACATGCACATAACTTCACAATCACATGAATTCAACATTTATGAATGAAAAGTTCATATTCTTTTGTCATATATAAATGTCAAATAAATTTAAAGGAAAATGATTTATTATAAATCAGTACAGATTTAGTTTAAAAGAAAATCTTTAACAACTATAATTCACTCATTTAAAAAGAATCAACACAATTTATTATATAAGGAAATGTAATAATAGCAATCTAAGAATAATTTATTTTATTCAATTCTAAAGAGAATTAATTTATAAAGCATGTAATTAGCATTCCATGCAAAGTACACACTTTTTAAAGAAAAGAGTAAAGGTTAGGAGTAAATATGCCATCCATATACATTTAATAACTCCTATTCCAATTTCACTCGCTAAATTAATCTAATCTTCCTTGTCTATCTAACATAATGAACCATCTAATACCATTGGCTGTGAATAATTTCTAAAATAACGAGTGCCTATATTTATTAAGATATGAGTAAATTGTAATTTTTCCGCTAACAAGTAGTTTTCTAACCTTAAATGAGAATCATTTAACTAAAGAATAGCATTAATCATGCCATACACAAAAATCATAAAATAGATTATTTTTGCTTGATAAAAAGAACACCTATAATCTAATCATAAGACGCATGCAGAATATGAAGCAACCACAGGTATGGGAAAATCAGTTCCAGACGCATGACAAAAAGATTAACAATAAGGTTAAGTTATGAAATCGCCATGCAAACCGCCATGCACCAACATTGTAGTGTAGGTTAAGAAACTCAATAAAATCTATGCCTAAAAGCGCATGCATAGAGCAGATGAATACTAGCGCGGTAAGATCAAAACAGTAAGCACAAGATAAATTTATTATTTGGAAATCAAGTTATGATCAACGGGAGGCAGTGAATGCCTTAATTTGCAAGGTAACTTGATGAAAACTATGAGAATAATTATCAGAAAGCCCTAAGTAGCTGCACCATATCTATGCAGATCATACGCCATATAAATAATCTTATCCTACAGTCATTGTTTTTATAACTAATTAAAAATATTTCATTTGTACTGAAGAACCAAATGAGGTCTTTCACTATGCCAATACTATAATGTTAGATAGATTATACAATAAGAATAAGGAAGCTGCGCACAATCCCTGACAAGAAAATCTATGGTGTAAAATCATCACCGAAGTGAAAGTCAAATTACAAAGCCAAGATAAACAGGTTAGGAGAAGGCTGCGCACAGTTCTAAAGAATGGAACATATTAAAATCAAATGACATAAACCATCAGGATTAGTACTCGTCTACAAGAGGAAGAATATCATTCAAGGCTTAAACCTTAGAAAGAATCTCAGGAAGATCTACAACTATAAAGAACGCATATAGAGATTGAAAGACTTAGGATTACAGAGTGAAAGTGACGCCATTTAATATAGAATTAAAAGAATTTTCTAGAATTGAACTCTAAATAGATCAGATCTGTATTGTAACAATCACAAGAAACCACTTATTTTTCGTATACAAGGGATACGTTTTTCAACAAATTAAGAAATAGAAGATCATTTAAAATGATAGAAGTCTGACAAAGGATCCTATACGATGATATTTTTCTATCAAAACAAAGTAACGCAGATCATACTCTAAAAACTTATAAAAACTTAGAACTCTAAAACTATCATCTCAGGCTGCATACAAGAGGTTATTTTAATTTTAGACTATAGGGACTAGGCCTAAGCCGTATGATATCAAGAAAGTAGAAACGGTAGGATATTAGGCAAAACATAGCATAAACAAAAAGTCCTTGTTCTAATTTATTCTTTTCTTTAAAATAAATATATATTTTTAATTGAATTCTTGTTACGTGTGAAGGTTTGGAGCTGAAATTCTTCTCCACAAAACTTACTAAAGAATTTTTTGCAATAAAACCCAAAGAAGGAAAATCTAAGAAGAAAACCTGGTAAATCTTGAAAATCGTGCTGAAATGAATTCTGAAACCTTTGTTAATCCCACTATCAATTTTCTAGACTTCGATGGTGAAATTCAAATCAATCCAGCTTCGAAATTTATGCTTGAAACAAAATCTTAAGAGAAAAATTCTTCTGAAACAATTGTTGTGCAAAAATTCTCCAAAAACTACTGCCGTCAAAGTTTTTCCAAATTCTTCCCGTGAAAGTGAAAATTGCCATTTCCAAAAGATATTAATTAATGCAAATAACTTTCAATCATAAAACTTAACTGATTGTTCATTACACATTGTAAATAGATCCATCAGTTCAACTCATACTTTAAAATATCAAAACAGATCTTTAACTGTCAATCAAAGATACATATCATGTCGAAAATATATTTCCTTAAAAATATCTATTTATCATAACTCAAGTTGCACAAATAAATCAGCAATATTTATATTTTAATTAAAAACATTGCAAAGAAATAACTTTCACATTTAAATTCGATAACTTATTTAATTTAATTTAATAAATTAAATACAAACATTTATAAACACATTTACAAACATTCGTTAAACTTAAATATTAATTCACAAACACAAAACAATACAAACAAACACGACAGAATAAACTGGACAACAACATGGGGTAACACATGGGTACTCATTCGAAAAAGAACGATGGTCGAAAAGGACCTGCCAATACCTCCAACAACATAATTTTATTGAATTAGGGTACGCTCAGACCTGTCAAGTAAGTGAAGCCATTACCCGGTACCTGTGTCTGCAGGAAACATCAACATTAGAACATATATATACTTATGTTAGAAAACACACCATGAATAAGAATTGCAATGTAGCAGGGTACTCACAAATGAGTAATGCTACACTGTCTTCTCCACCAACACAGACGAACAAGATAAATCATAAGCAATTATTACAACATGATAACCACATGAAAAACTCATAAGAAAATAAACCATATCATGTACGTGTCAACCTCAATATCATCAAACTAACATAACTAGATAAACAGGATGTCAATGTATCATCCACCAAATACAAAACAACGTAGTATCCAAAATCACCTCTGAAAAGAAACAACATAGTATCATAATGAACTAAAGCATCTATCAAGCAAAATCAAACTAATCAGAGTATTGAAACTGGAGGGACACTACATCCTCCCCCCTAGGATAAGGCTTACTCCTGGAAGCCTTCAAACAGAAAATAGATAACACACATCTCTAGAATACGTCCTCTGAAAACAGAAGACTCGTCACTAGGATCTCACTGGTCCCATACCCAGTCAACGTCTTGACCCCTCAGGATCAACTCCTGACGTTGAAGGATGTGTGTGATTCCCAAAGAACGATGCCTGTCCTCCTCCAGAAACCTCTCCAACTGCACCCTGGTGCTCAGCCTGGCGGTTATCCACCGCGGTAAACACCCTATGTGGTCTGCCTGCATCATCCACTGTTGGCTCTAAAGCCGTCGGTCTCTGACTGAACCCAGAAGTTCCTTTCTGAGGACATTGATGAGCAATGTGACCCTGTTGACCACAAGTGAAACATTATATACTTATTCTAAATCCTCTATCACCTGGAGGTACACTAGACCGTGGAAAACTACCTCCACTAACTGCAATCTAAGAACTTTGTGCTGGCTGATCAAAACGATCACATTGAACTTGCTTCCTACTCTAATCTCTCTCATTCTGAAACCAACCACCACTATGTTGAGATCGAGAACTATTACCCTATTGAGATTGTGAATTCTTATTCTTTTGTTGATTACGCTGTTGTTGCTGTCCACCCTTAGCGGGTGCTTGTTGATTCCTAGAGGAACCACCTGTCTGTAACTGACCACCTCGCTGACCAAAACCTAAAATAGGAGCACTACCTATCTGTACTCCTATGTGTCCACCCAATGCCATAGCGAGATTCTCTTCCATAATACGTGCTTTCTCTACAACAACCTCCATAGTCTTTGGCTCGAAGACTCTGACTCCACCACTAATACGGGCGTTTAAGCCCCTGATGAAGTGTTGCACCAACATCGCCTCATCATCGAAAATCCCTGCATATTGTTTGAGCTCATAAAACCTGCGCTAAAACTGCTCCACGGACATAGCCATTTGATGTAGGTCATGAAACTCATCTGCACGTCACTGCCTCCAATGCTCAGACAAGAAACATGCTCTGAATCTCTCCAGGAACATATCCCATGAGACTACACCAATCTCTAGATGGAGCTTTTGCTCCTCTAAATGCCACCAAGTAGAGGCAAAGCCTCTAAGATGCATTATGGCGCAACGAGCACGGGTATTGCTACCATAAGGATGCATCGCAAAGCATCGTCCCAAATCAATCAACTAGGTTTCAGCTTCTAAACCACCATTAGAGCCATCAAACGTAGGAGGGTGTGCCCTCAACAAATCTCGCATATGACCTGCAATAATGGCATCTTGTTGCACTGTATCATCAACTCTCCTCAGAGATCTATCACGTTCCCTATTCACATCCTGTTCCACTTCCTGTCTAGGTCCAAGTCGAGCTAGGACCTCTTCTAGCAAAGGGCGTAACTGTGATCCCTCTCCCTTGACTGTTATGGAATCTATGCCTCATTTCCCTAATCCAACTGCGGACCCAATTGTTCTACCTGAACACTCTGATGAGGGATCAGAGGGGGAGTAACCTGGCGATTTGACCCACGACCACCACCTCGGCCTTGACCATGACCTCTAACACGACGCCTAGGCATGATCCTACACAAAATCTAGGACAAGCCTAGTTATAAGACAAACAAAATAAATAGGAAAACACATCTAAATCTAACATCCTAAACAACCTAATGGGCTCATTAAAACCAGAGCTCCCAGTGTTAGAACCTGTGGATTATCCACCATGGTAAACACCCTATGTAATTTTCCTGTATCTCCTACTGTTGGCTCTGAAGCCGCCGATCTCTAACTGAACCCAGAAGTTCCCTTCTGAGGACATTGACGAGCAATGTGACCCTGCTGACCACAAGTGAAACATTCAAATCTCCTATATAAACATTGTGCACATTTCTTAATTTAATGCTGAAAATTGAAATTCCATTTAATGTTTATTTATGACTTTAGTGGCTAAATTATTTTATTTATTATTTTCAATGTCGGCCAAGTGTTGTGTTGTGATTTCTCTCCAAGGATGTATGATACTGACTTGGTGAGTGTATACGAGGAAGTGGACTCAGGGAACCTTTGGGTAGGCGTGTATGAAGGATATTTATGTTAGTCATGGATATAGTACTAAGATTCTTGATATTTGATCTTTCCCTTTTCTCTGTTCTCACCCTATATCTGAGACTTGTTTTACACGATGTTATGTAGGACCATGCCTAGACATCATGGTAGAGGTCGTGGTCATGGCCTTGGAGGCAGTCATGGAGGTAGTCAGTGGGAATCACCTCCCCAAGTTTCGCATGAGTCATTGAGCACGTGGTAGCCATGGACAAGGCTCAAACTGTTGAAGAGAATCTATCTATGGTCTTAGATGGACAGACAGGGGTCCAGATTGGCAGTGCACCTTCCATTGGTACTGGATCTCAGGGTGGTCAATCTCGTGTTTCAGCCCAAGGGGCTTCAGAACCCGCAGGAGCGCAGAACCCTCATAGTCGAGCATAAGAGTTCTCAGTCCCAACATGGTGGTATTTGGTTTCAGAAGAAAAGATATCAGAGTTGGCTACGATTTCGTCGTAATCATTTCTATCAACCAACACAGAGTTCTCAATCTGCTATTAGTGGAGGTAGTTTTCCATGGTCTAGTGTACCTCCAGGTGATAGTGGAGTCAGAAGAAGATTTGAATGTTTCACTTGTGGTTAGCAGGGTCACATTGCTCGTCAATGTCCTCAGAAGGGAACTTCTGGGTTCAGTCAGAGATCGGCGGCTTTAGAGCCAACAGTAGGAGACGTAGGCAGATCACATAGGGTGTTTACCGTGGTGGATAACCACTAGGTTGAGCACCAGGGTGCAGTCGGAGATGTTTCTGGTGGAGGACATGCATTATTCTTTGAGAACCGTGCATGTCCTTCAGTGTCGGGAGTTGATCCTCAGGGATCGAGATGTTGACTAGGTATGGGTCCAGTAGGATCCTAGTGACGAGTCTTCTATCTCTTTAGAGGACGTATTCTGGATGTGTGTGTTATTTATTTTCTGTTTGCAGGCTTCCAGGAGTAAGCCTTATCCTAGGGGGGGAGGATGTAGTGACCCTCCGGCTGTAACATCCTATTTTAGTTTGTTTTTGGTTTGATTGATAGACACTTTAGTTTATTATGATACTATATTGTTTCTTTGTAGAGGTGAGCTTGGATACTATGTTGTTTTGTATTTCGTGGATGATACATTGACATCCTGATTATGTGGATTGTGTTAGTTTGATGATACTGAGATAGACTCATACTTGATATGGTTTATTTGCTTATGACTTTTCATGTGGTTATTATGTTGTAATGATTGCTTATGTTTTATCTTGCTCGTCTGTGTTGGTGAAGAAGACAGTGTAGCATTACTCATTCATGAGTACCCTGCTACGTTGCAATTCTTATTCACAGTGTGTTTTCTAATATAAGTTTATGTTTGTTCTAACATTGATGTTTCCTGCAGACACAGGTACCGGGTAACGGCTCCACCTGCTTGTCAGGTCTGAGCGTACCCTAATGCAATAAAATTATGTTGTTGGAGGTATTGACAGGTCCTTTATGTATCATTGTTCTTTTTCGAACGAGTATCTATGTGTTACCCCATGTTATTGTCTAGTTTATTCTGTCACGTATGTTTGTAATGTTTTGTGTTTGTGAATTAATATTTAAAGTTTTATAAACATTGGTTAATATATTTATAAATGTTGTGATTTAATTTATTAAATTTAAAATTAAATAAGTTATTAAATTTGAAAGTGAAAGTTGTTCTCTTTGCATATGTATTTAATTAAATATATATATATATAATGCCGATTTGTGTGTGTGCAAACTTGAATTATGAGAAATAGATATTTTAATGAAAAGATATTTTCAGCATGTAATGAATCTTGATTGGCAGTTAAAGATCTGTTTTGATAGTTTAAAGTATAAGTTGAACTGTTTGATCTATTTACAATGCAAAATGGTCTTTCAGTCAAGTTTTATGATTGAAAGTTAATTTCATGAAATAATATCTTTTGGGGATGCAATTTGATATTCATGGGAAGCATTTGGGAAGAATTTTTACGGTAGCAGTTTTTAGCAGATTTGGCACGGCAATCGTTTCAAAAAAACTTTCTCTTTAGATTTTGTTTACAAGAGTAATTTTAAAGCTGGATTGATTTGAATTTCACCGTCGAAGTCTGGAAAATTGATAGTGGAATCAACAAAGGTTTTAGAATTCATTTCAGCTTGATTTTCAAATTTTACCAAGTTTTCTTCTTTTAAAGTTTATGTAAAATTTCTTCAATAAACTTTGTAGAAAATTAATGGTTTATCAAACTTGCATATAAAACAGAGAAATTTTTAGAATAAGCAATCAAAGATTATTGAAAATATAGTTAAAATTAAGATGCTAAGAAAACAAAGAAATAGAATTTAGAATAAATTCTTAGATTTGAAAACAAAGGTTGATTTCTCCTGTATATCTGTTGATTTATAGATATATCTAATTTAGTGTACAAAATGAAATCTAGGTAGTATTTTAAAGGTTGAATCTCAGAATTTATAATTATCATCTCTTTTATTTCATTCTTTATGAAAACTATGAAATTATTGTACAAATAATTTTAGATATATGTATTCATCCTGTTAAATACAGACCCCATTCATAATCTGCACCGTAAGCAAATATACTTCATTTATGTTACATGTTGCCTGAGTTTCTTTTACATGCATTTGTCTTTATCTTAACTTTCTTTCTTATGCCTTTATGTTGTTCCTTTATACACGATGCAACACCAATCTGCTATACTGGTAATTTCAATGAATAAATACTTGAAGATTCCAAGCCTACTGTTTATTATAATTTTTTCCATTAAATAATGCGCACAACCTCCATATAAACAAAATATTATGGCTTAAATGTTGATTTTCTTATTTTAGGAGAGAGGATTATATTTGTTTCTTCTTTTTCTACCAGTTATACCCTTGCTTGAGATTGTGCGTGGTTCCATCAATGTCTAAATTTCTGTCTTTTAAATGCCAATTCATCCTTTCCTGCTCGGGCATTGATTATGATGTCTTTCTCTTATGGACATTTCTAAATACTTTGCTTTCTTGCGCGTATACCTGTTGCTAAGGCGTGAGTTTTTGTTTGGTCTGAAATTAAGATTAAGGTGTTCACCAGATTACTGTAGAATAATATATTCCCTGTTCATTATTGGAACATTCAATGAGTTAATCATATCTTTAGTTGTGGTTGTCAGATTTTGTTATTGTCCTAGATAATACCATTCTAAATCTTATGCTATTTATACTCCATGCAATGGAGAACTATGTGTTAAGAGGCATGCATGTTAAGAGACGTGCATGTTTCTAAAGTAAAACTCTCTCCTGCAATTTGTCCCATGCGTTGTATGCATGGTGTCCCTGTTTGTACTCAAGTTGTGTTAAAAGTTCGGGGGTTATTATTTGTCTTTTGTCAACTCTCTCTTTGCATGCATTGATCGGGGCAGTTTCTTTGGTAGATAACTATTAGTTAAGATTCTTACTAAGCGTAAGTATGAATGAAGTATGAGACTAAGAACGAGAAAAGAAGAAAAGATGGAAACTAAAGTTATAAGTGATAATGTTTCTTTTATTTTCAAGGTAATTGAATTTTAAAATATAAAGAATTTGTATTGTTATTATGTTATAATGTTAGTATATACAATTCTTGAAATTATTAGAAATATAACAATATCTATAGATTATTTGTAATGCAAATTCTTTATTTATAGAAATTAGTTAAATGTGATTGTTGGGTGTGTATACACATAATGTTGAAAATGTTTATTTATATTTCATCAAAACTAGTGAAGTAAGATTCGTATTATAAACTCAATACACTTCAGTTATGTTAATCTCTATAGTTTGTTTATTAGGAATTTTTAATTCATGGAGATTGATTTATGGTAATAGTTAGTTGAGTATACATTCATAACATTAGTGATATATGTTTCATTTCCTTAAAGATTAGGAAAGTGAAAATCACTTTGACAAGTTTATTAATCTCTAAACTATGTTACTCAATTGTAAGGTTTATTTTACTTGGGGGTATAGCTTTATATGTTTATTTGTTGATGTTATGAAAATTTTGAGAACTAAGGTGTAATTCTAGTTGAAAATGTAAGCCTCTGTGGATTCGAACTTTACATTTGATAGCTACCCCTAAACGTTTATGTTGAGTCATGTTATAGAAAGAGTGGCTTGCGGTAGGAGCCAAAATCCTAAAGTGATTGTCTGGGTAACCTATCGTAGGTGTGTAATTCAGTGAAAACCTAACTAATGTATTAGGGGTTGGGTAGTTGTAAACACTAATTTAGATAATGTTTGCTTCACCTACTTTCTTAACGCTCATTTAGGTTGAGAAAAGGCTGAGAAGGCCTGGAATGGCTAGTCATCATCTTGTCTTCTCGAAAGATGAAGTGACTCCACATTAGTCTACATAGGGGCCGGGAATCGGTAGAGACTACCAGGGTAACTCATGGAGAGGGCCGGTAGTCTAGGAAGATTCACCAGGGTAACCTATCCTAACAGTGTGATGACACTCTTAGTCTATACCATGATGGTGATCCTTGTGTTTAGATTTCTATTAGTTATGATTTGTTACTGGATTTTATCTGTTGTGATTTGTTATCGTTATGTCATAATGTGAATTGTAAACCACGTAAAAGTAATGTTCTGTCTTCATTGTTTGTGGACCTGTCATTATCTCCTAGCATGGAGGGAGTGGACCTTCGGGTTTCACGTGGTTGGGAGGAAACCGTGCTTTATCTTCCTTGGATTTTCTTGCAGTTGATCATATGCTTGCAGCTGGTTCTAGTTAATTCATTGTTTGTGACTGTGGATGCAGAGCATGTTCGTGGATATGGATGTTAGTTGTGACATGTTCACTATCTACTATGCAAATTTACCTCTTGTATAAGAGCATTCATATTATACCATTATTTTGATGTATTGAGATTCATTGAAATCTCTCTTGTTGTAATCTGATCATTTGGATATTTGATTGTATTAAGTTTTGTAAATGGAACACTCATGACATTAAATTTGAACTTATCTTTATGTTAATATGTTGAGTATACTTATTAGTTTTAAGTAACAACGTCTTGGAAACTTTATGGCAATTGTGTAATTAATTATCCTTAAAAAAAAATTGTCCAATTAACTTTACTCTTTACACTTTGTTATAACGGTAACCAAGGCAGGGCGTTACAGATTCTGTAACGCCCCGCCTTGGTTATCGTTAAAACAAAGTGTAAAGAATGAAATTAACTGAACAATTTTTTAAAAAAAAATTATTTAATTACACAATTGTCATAAGGTTCCCAAGACGATGTTAGTTAAACCTAATAAATAAACTCAACACATTATCATAAACATAAGTACAAATCTAATGCCAAGAATGTTCCAGTTTACAAAACTTATTACAATCAAGTATCCAAATGTCAAGATTACAATAGGTGAGATTTCAATGAATCTCAATACAACAAAATGATGGTACAATATGAACGCTCTTATACAAGAGGTATATTTACAAAGGAGATAATGATCATTTCACAACTGACATCTATACCCACGAACATGCTCTGCATCTACAGTCACAAACAATGAAGTAACTGGAACCAGCTGCAAGCATAGGATCATCTTGAAGAAAATCCAAGGAAGGTGTAGCATGGTTTCCTCCCAACCACGTGGAACCTGAAGGTCCTCTCCCTCCGTGCTAGGAGATAATGACAGGTCCACAAACAATGAAGACAGAACATTATGTTTACGTGGTTTACAAATTCACATAACGACATAACGATTACAAATCATAATAGATAAAATCCCAGTAACAATTCACAACTAAAAGAAAATTGAACACAAGGAACACCATCATGGTATAGACTAAGAGTGTCATCACACTGTCGGGATAGGTTACCCTGGTGAATCTTTCTAGACTACTGGCCCTCTCCAAGAGTTACCCTGGTAGCCTCTACCGATTCCCGACCCCTATGCAAACTAATGTGGAGTCGTTTCATCTTTCAAGAGGACAAGATGGGCGACTTGCCATTCCAGGCCTTCTCATCCTTTTCTTAACCTAAACGAGCATTAAGAAAGTAGGCAAGGCAAACTATTATCTAAATTAGTGTTTATAACTACCCAACCCCTAATACATTACTTAGGTTTTCACTGAATTAACACACCTACGATAGGTTACCCAGACAATCTCTTCAGGATTTCGGCCCCTAATGCAAGCCACTCTTTCTATAACATGACTCAACATAAACGTCTAGGGGTAGCTATCAAGCGTAAAAATTAAAACCACCATGTTTATATCATTTACAAGAGACAACAAATTCTCCAAGATGCCTCTTTTGAAAACAACAAAAGGTGTAAAGCTATACCCCAAAAATAAAGATCATCATAACTAAGCAATATAAATAAAGTGTAATGCACTTAACTATTTCATTTTCTCTTCCCTAACTTTTAATAAAATGAAAATAAACATCAACAACTTTATATTTATATACACCAATAATTATGATTTACCAACTTTATGAATTAAAAATTCACAATAAACAAACTATAAATATTAATATATCACTGACAATTTTTTAGAAAACACATTAAATATCATTGTAGTTTAATGATAATATAAATTCTTTATAACTATAAATTCAATCACTTAAAAAGCAATTCATTTCACAATTATAGAAAATATATAATTATAAACTAACGGTGAATCACTTGCATTATATAGATCCACTAGAAGGAAATTATTTTTAAATTCATATTAATTACTCATATTTAACTAACTCTTGAGCTTGGTAAATATCTACCAACTAGCAGTTATATAAATACGAATTTTCTAACAAGAAAACTGCCTTTGATCATTGCATGAGTAGATAAGTCGCACTAAAGACTAAGTGTCAGCTCTAAAGTAAATAACACAACTTTGAGTAACAGTTAGAACTCCATGCATTCTGCGCATGTAATAGTTGCAGGTTGAGTAACAGTTAGAACTCCATGCATTCTGCGCAAGTAATAGTTGCAGGGAAGAACTTATTAAATTCTTATCAACTCGAAACAAAGCATTTGAAGATTTCAAAATACACATAAATCTGCTGGCAAATTCCACACGCACAAAGGTATAAAACAAATGCATTCAGAATTCGGATTCAGTTATATAATGTTACACCTTTCTGATCTTTATATTCTTTAAGATATGCATGAAATAAAGCTTGCAGATCAGATTAAATGCCAAATGAGCGATCTAGATTCTATTGACAAAGACCTAAGTCTACACCGAATATAAATATATATATTTTGCCATCCATTAGTTGAGATAAACTCCGAATTTTGTTCCAAGAACAATCATCGATACCTATTAAATAGTTTAAGCATCTTTACTGTGGACTATAGCGGCAGAAAAGGATTTAATTATCATATCCTAAATCTATTGACATAATCCATATAATAGCAAAGAGTATCAAATAAAAAGAATAAGCGTTGAAGGTGATAGTGCGCAGTTAGATCATTACCCTGAAGATCACTATTCTTATTTTTCAACGTACTGATTTAATAGTTTATAACAGAAGTTCACCATAATTAAGGGATGGCTACCGGCAACAATTCAATGTAAATTTTCTGATTAAGATTATACAGAAAGTAAGTGCGCAATCACTGACAAGGAAATCAAACATATAAAATCAAATATCCCTCCACCAAAACAGGTAAAACAATATCATAATCAAAGTAAGAGATTTAATGAGGGCTGCGCAGCGATTCATACGGCAAATTTCAATAAAGAGATCTAAAACAAAATATGGATCTACTGGTATCACAAGTTCGGCATAATGCTCGTTACTCTAACCATATGCTTTACGCATGCTAAGGGTATCTTCAACAAAAGTCGGAGAGTAAAATAAGATAAGAAGAGATAACGACGCTGCAATAACTGAAGTTCATCAAAACCGATATGTATGGCATCTCTATAAAGAATCAAGACGTATGAGGGACAGGGTATTCAGCAAGGACAAAAGAATTATAGTAGCAGTGAAAATATCGATTGCCATAAAGTCAAAACTATCCCTATAAGAAATGTATAATCTCAGTAAAGAATCCAGAAATTTTCATTTAAGAGAAGGCTAAGTCGCCTAATTGATTTATACGGACAGCCATGGCTATGTTACAAAACTATTATTTAGGCTATCAACAACTTATAGGAATACAATGATGACACAAAACATATTATCTTCTGAACAAGGAATTTTTTTTTAAATCACAAAATCTCCACAGCCATAAAAGAAAACAGATCTAAAATTTTACATTTAGAGAAAACGTTTTATACTTCATCTAATTTGTTTCTTTTGTTTGTGCAGGTTTTACCAGATCAATTTCTTAAACTGAACGATTAATTTCTACTTCAATTTCAAAGAAAGAATTCATCACAAGAATAGAAAATTACAGAAGAAAACCTGTTTAGAGATTGACGATTGGTTGAAAACAAATCTCTGAAGCTTCTGTCGATTCCACTATCTATTCACCAGGCTTCAACGAAGGAATACAAATCAATCCAGCTTCGAAATCACGCGTGTAAACAATATTTTAAGAGAAAAGTTCTTTTGAAGCAATTGCCGTGCAAATTTCTCTGAAAATTGCTGCCGTCAAAATTTTTCCAAATTCTTCCCGTGAATGTAAAATTGCCAATCCTTTTTCAAAAGATATTCATTCATGCAAATAACTTTCAATCCTCTCACTTAACTGATAGATCATTTCTCATTGTAAATAGATCAATCAGTTTAACTCCTTTAAAATATCAAAATAGATCTTTAACTGCCAATCAAAGATTCATAACAAGCTGAAATTATCTTTTCATAAAAATATCTATTTCACATAATTTAAGTTGCACAATTAAATCAGCAATATTTATATTTTAATTAAAAACATTTACAAAGAAACAACTTTCATATTTAAATTCGATAACTTATTTAATTTAATTTAATAAATTAAATCACAAATATTTATAAATACATTCACAAACATATAAACTTAAATATTAATTTACAAACACAAAACAATACAAATGAACATGACAGAATAAAATAGACATCAACACGGGGTAACACATAGATACTCGTTCAAAAAGAGCGATGGTTCAAACAGGACCTGTCAATACCTCCAACAACATAATTTTATTGCATTAGGGTATGCTCAAACCTGTCATGCAAGTGGAGCCGTTACCCGGTACCTGTGTCTACAGGAAACATCAACGTTAGAACATATATATAATTATGTTAGAAAACACACCGTGAATAAGAATTGTAGCATAGCAGGGTACTCACGAATGAGTAATGCTACATTGCCTTCTTCACCGACATAAACGAGCAAGATAAATCACAATTAATCATCTCAGCATAATAACCACAAGCAAAGTTGTAAGCTAATAAACCATATCAGATATAAGTTTATCTCAATAACATCATGGAAACACAACCAGATAAACAGGACGTCAATGTATCATCTATAGAGTATAAAAACAACATAATGTCAAAGTCATAACTGAAAATAAACAACATAGTATCCTAAGCGACTAAAACATCTATCTATCAAACCGAAAACAAACTAAGACAGAGTGTTGCAAATGGAGGGACACTACATCCTCCCCCCCTAGGATAAGGCTTACTCCTGGAAGCCTGCAAACAGAAAATAAATAATACACACATCCAAAATACGTCCTCTGAATTCATGTGATTGTGAAGTTTTGTGCATGTATAATTAAATTGTGTACACACAGAGTTAGTAAGTTGGAAAGTATAAAGAAGGTATTGTTAAGTGTATTATACTTTATTTATATTGCTTTATTACAATGATTTTCACTAGGGGTTATAGCTTTATATATATTTTGCTGTTGTTTAAAGAATCTTCTTAGAAACTATGGTTTGTTTCTAGTGGAAGATGTAAACCTATGTGGTTTTGAACTTTACGAATGATAGCTACACCTAGAATTTTATGTTGAATCATGTTATAGAAAGAGTGGCTTGCGGTAGGGGCCGAAATACTTAAGTGATTGTCTGGGTAACCTATCGTAGGTGTGTTAATTTAGTGAAAACCTAACTAATGTATTAGGGGTTGGGTAGTTATAAAAATTAACTCAGATAAAGTTTGCCTCGCCTACTTTCTTAATGCTCGTTTAGATTGAGAAAAGGTTGAGAAGGCCTGGAATGGCTAGTCATCATCTTGTCTTCTTGAAAGATGAAACGACTCCACATTAGTCTGCATAGGGGCCAGGAATCGGTAGAGGCTACCAGGGTAACTCTTGGAGAGGGCCGGTAGTCTAGGAAGATTCACCAGGGTAACCTATCCCGACAATGTGATGACACTCTTAGTCTATACCATGATGGTGATCCTTGTGTACAAATTTCTATTAGTTATGATTTGCTTCTGGGATTTTATCTTTTATGATTTGTTATCGTTATGTCATGATGTGAATTTGTAAACCACGTAAACGTAATGTTTTGTCTTCTTTGTTTATGGACCTGTCATTATCTCCTAGCACAGAGGGAGTGGACCTTCAGGTTTCACATGGTTGGGAGGAAACCGTGGTTTATCTTCCTTATATTTTCTTGCAGTTGATCCTATGCTTGCAGCTGGTTCCAGTTACTTCATTGTTTGTGACTGTGGATGCGGAGCATGTTCGTGGATATGGATGTCAGATGTGATATGATCACTATCTACTTTGTAAATTTACCTCTTGTATAAGAGCGTTCATATTGTACCATTATTTGATATATTGAGATTCAGTGAAATCTCACTTATTGTAATCTTGACATGTGGATATTAGATTGTATTAATTTTTGTAAACTTGTTCATTCGTGACATTAAATATTGTACTTATGTTTGTGATAATATGTTGAGCATATTTATTATGTTAAAGTAACGTCATCTTGGAAACTTTATGACAATTGTGTAATTATATCTTTTAAAAAAAAATTGTTCGGTTAATTTTAACCTTTACACTTTGTTTTAACGGTAACCAAGGTGGGGTCTAACACTGGGTACTCTGGATATTAGTAAGCCCATTATGTTGTCCTAGGTGTTAGACTCTATAATTCGTATTATCCTATTGTCTTTTACGTCTTGTAACTGAGACGTGTGGGTGATCACTCCGCACCGCATGAAGACAAAGTGTAATAGCCTGAAAAGTTCTCTCCTTCCTCATTAGGTGGCTAGTGTCTAGTCACACAGTGATGTATTGTACTATTTTGAAGATTGTGGATTTTCTTTATGATTTTTGATGAATATATGTTGATTGTGATGGTCGACACCTTGTTTACATTTGATTGTGATGGTTTAGCCACACTTTGTGATCTCATTTACTTGTAACCCTCGTGGTTACATTTGATTTAATGTTGACATTGTGTACATTTCTTAATTTAATGTTGAAATTGAATTTCATTTAAGGTTTATTTATGACTTTAGTGGCTAAATTATTTATTTTTATTGTTTTCAATGTCGGCCAAGTGTTGTGTTGTGATTCCTCTCCAAGGATGTAGGATACTGACTTGGTGAGTGTATACGAGGAAGTGGACTCAGGGAACCTTTGGGTAGGCATGTATGAAAGATATTTATGTTAGTCATGGATATAGTACTAAGATTCTTGAGATTTGATCTTTCCCTTTTCTCTATTCTCGCCCTATATCTGAGACTTGTTTTACATGGTGTTATGTAGGACCATGCCTAGACATCATGGTAGAGGTTGTGGTCGTGGCCTTAGAGGCGGTCATGGAGGTAGTCAGTGGGAATCACCTCCCCAAGTTTCACATGAGTCGTTGAGCACGGTGGTAGCCATGGACAAGGCTCAAACTGTTGAAGAGAATCTATCTACGGTCTTAGGTGGACAAACGGGGATCCAAATTGGCAGTGCACCTTCCATTGGTTTTGGATCTCAGGGTGGTCAATCTCAGGTTGCGAGCTTCTCCAAGGGGCTTCAGGAACCCACTAAGGGTGAGCAGCAGTAACCCTCGCAGTCAGAGCATAAGAGTTCTCAGTCCCCTATCCATTAATGAGTAGTTTGTTAGTGGGAGAAGGGATGTAGTAATTTTTCTTCTTGTTGCCTTGTTAGACTGAAAATTATTTTGTTGTGTTGAGCATATGACACTTTTTAAATTGTGTATGTTGTACCTAGTTTGTGGCTTCTAGGAGTAAGCCTTATCTTAGGGGGGGAGGATGTAGTGTCCCTCCAGTTTTGACACTCTGTTTAGTTTGATTTTGCTTGATAGATGTTTTAGATATGACTTGGATACTATGTTGTTTTGTATTTCGTGGATGATACATTGACATCCTAATTATATGGATTGTGTTAGTTTGATGATACTGAGATAGACTCGTACTTGATATGGTTTCTTTCTTATGACAATAGTGTAATTATATCATTTTTAAAAAAAATGCTCAATTAATTTTATTCTTTACACTTTCTTTTAACGATAACCAAGGTGGGGCATTACACATTACCTCATAGTACCTTTTGAAGATTTTTTAAGAATCAATGCCAAAGACATAGTGGTCACCAAATAAACTATCACATGTGTAATGCCCTACCACGTAACCTTAAAGAATGTTGCAAACACAACGAAAGTGTAGTAATTTTTATTTTATTTTATTTTAAATATAAATTTTCAAAAAGAAAACCCTACAAGAATTTATTATCATATAAACATATGCATATATATATATAAAAATTAATCAAAACAATTGCTTTATGACAATTTCACAAATTTTCTACAGGAAAAGATTTACTTATTTTATCAAAGAATATCATTTTACCCAATATATCAGAGGATCTCAATTTTGATAGAGGATTACAATTCAATCCAATTTCTCAAAATATTTTCTACAAGAAGTATTTAGAAAAATTCTTACAAAGGTTCCCATTTCCTCAATTAACTAGAGAATTTCATTTGCAAACCTACAAGTTTTCTATCGTTCTCTTTTGAAATTTCCTATTGTTTAACAATAATTTTCTATGAGGCTCTCTGATTTTACTATAAATTTTTCTATAGAGGCACAACATCTTTACATTAATTTTACACACATAGGCTATCAATAAGTTTTCAATATATTTTTCTATAGAAACTTTAATCAAATTTTCTTCTTCAGGCAAACTTTCCATTTAACAAATTTAACAAAACTTCTACTAAATTGAAATTTTGTACAGGAATTTTTTTCAAATCAACAAAATAAATAAATAAATAACAAAGGAACCTATTTTTTTGAAGCTTGAAGAATTGAAGGTTAGAGCAAAGCTTCGCCTTTTAAGTTCAATTTTCAAAGCCCTTTCCAAAATTTCCTCTTCCAGAAAGATGCAAAATACTGAGCTAGAAAAATTCCCAAGAACCTCTTCCAATTTTTTTAACCAAAATCCCCAAAAACAAAATTTTTCCCAACCAATTTCCTCTTTCTTCTTCCGTGAAGTGACTTCTTTCCTTTCACCGTTATGGCAAATATTGTCTTTGAGAATAATCTTTCAACAAGAGTTTTTGCATTTAATTTTACTCACACTCATGGCTAATCTAAAACATCTTCTAAGAAAATCACATATATTTTCTTTTGATAATTATAAAGAATTTATTCTTTTTTATTAATTTAAAAATTCAAAAATTAATATCATTTTCTTTATGCAAATTTAAAATTCCAGTTCACATAATAGCATCTAATATTATATTTAAACTATTCACTCAATCAATAAAATTTAATCAATTAATTTATTTACTTAATAAAATAAATTAATCACAAGGAATAAATTATTTTACCAAATAAATTAATTTAATTAATTAAATAAAATAAAAAGCTTTTAACTACATTATAAAAAAATTTAATTAAATAAGCACCAAATCATTAGGAACATTAATCTAACATTAATTTCATAAAATAAACCTTGCATAAATAAATAACAATTAACAAGGAAAACGTAGACGTGACAACCAAACATACCGGACATAAACTGATGACACACTGTGACTAGGTTTGTGGCTAGACTAGGAAAAACCCCGTTACTATCTCCCAATCAACAATATCGTTGAGCCTAGACACGCTCAGACTTATGAAACCAGGTGGAGTTGATGTCATGTACCTGCAATCCTGCAATCAAACAAACACCGTACATGTATATACATAATCCATGATTCAAACACACCGTGAAGAGAAAATTGTGGAAATCACAGGGTACTCGCAAGTGAGTGATGCAATTCTATTCTCCTCACCAATACAATGTCACATCGAACTGACGAAATAAATATCAATTAAACTACCATGAGCATATTCAATATTAACTCACATAACAACTATGCTAATAAAAAACATAACATAAAACAATAAACATCTACATAATATATCATCTCATTATAAAATAAATCCACCATTTCTCTACTGTCGGCAATCAAATACATCAAAACAAAGTATCAAGATCTATCAAAATAAAAACATACTGTCAGGAAACATAAGCAAAATGGAGGGGCACTACAACATGCAAAACAAGGTTCCAATTTAAGCCAGATGAAAATGGTGGCCCAAATGAATAGCTTCATTCCCATTTGTAGTGGGATTATGTCAAGATAACTAATAGTCGCATGAGGCACCTTGTGCCAATAAATATGCAAAGTACCAACAACTAGTCTGGCATTAATGATAAATATTTAGAGTTGCCAAAAGAGGTTTAACTAGAATTTGAAGAAACTTAAAGAACTATGCCCCCATATTTGGAGCTGCCAAATGATCCCAAATTCATCCATCATTGCTAATTTTGGCAAAGACACATGTCAAAAAATATGGAGATCCATTGTAAACCATGCATGTACAAAAATGAGGTAAGTACACACCGCCAAAGCTACTCCCCATTAATCATCTGTGAGGAAAAATTCCCCATAGTCGATTAATGCAGAGGAGAGGCACATGTGTGTGAACATCAACCCAATAGTATTACCTCATGTGCCAATTAATAAACCTTTTAAGCCCAATCATCATACAGATTGTTGGAGGCTTATTCAAAGACACGTCCAACACATCATATGAAAGCCATTCAAACAAAGTGTTATGCTTTCAAAGCTCTATTCCAATATAAACCATGAATGGTTCAAACAAACCTTGTGCAAGAGAAAGCTGAGCAATCTATAAACCAAAGCACAAGAGTAAACACCACCTGCAACGCCCATGTTACATAGAAGAAACTGTATATAATTACACAAAAAATTTAGTGCATTCCTGCCTTGAGAAGAATTTATAAGAAATCTTCTCATCAGTTGCTCTATTTTCCAAAAGATATATGTGGCCATTAGCCTCCTTGTAACAATGCATAACTTGGTATGAAGAAAATTTATTTAGAAGGGCCTGGGTATGGGATAAGAGATAATTCAAATGCCATGAGTTCAAATTGTCATTTGAAATTGCATAAACCACCACCATTGAATCCCCTTCAACCAAAATTTGGGGAATAGATAACTTTATTGCCACTAAATTCGACAACGTTATTGGATCCATCTCGGAGAACAGAGCATACTACCCCATTGAAATTTCCATTCCAATCCCTGAGGATTGTTGTCGCACTAGATTTTCTAGGGTTACCCCTAGAAGCACCATCAAAGTTCAATTTGAAAAAATACTTAGGAGGGGGAGCCATTTGATCAAGAGTTTATTCACTAAAGGACTCTGTGAAAGTACACAACCAGATTTGCATATTTTGAGGAGAATCCAATTTTTCAAGATGAGTGAGTCCCAAGAGGAGAAGGATTTTTTTGAAAAGTCATTCTGGAAGATGCTTGACATTGTTAGTTTTGATATTAAAATTTCAATTTTTTAAATAATTTTTTTTAGCTCCATTTTGGTTTTCCTGAATATGCGATTGTTTCTTTCTAACCAAAGGTTCCAAATAATAATGGAAGGGGATATTTCCCAGATGCATGAGAACTTAGCATTTGGATACAACCTGGGCCAACTTTGGAAATGATGGAGGATAGAATTTTGTAGAGGAGACATCCAACCAAGTTTCTCCATTAGCCAAGTCCAACACTCATGAGCAAAGTCACAACCAATAAGCAAGTAATTTGTTGATTCCAATGTTTTGCTGCACAAAACACATGGAAATAAGGGGATAATTCCAAGTTTGTCCAGCCTCATTCCTGATAGGATTCTATCTTTAAGAGCCAACCAAGAAAAAACACCAACCTTAGGGAGAACATCTGGCCCCCAACATAGCTTGACAGGCCAAGGTGTAAAGCCACCAAAAGAGCATGCTAAGGAGTTGTAGCCATCTTTGACATTATATTTACCATACTTGGCATTAGTCTAGATTATTTCATCTAGTTTGTTGGAGACAAAAACTCTTCTTTTTTGTAGTTCCAATTTAAGAGATTCCTTCAAATGTTTAGGCACTGGGAGGAAGTTAAAATCCTTCCATTTAAAGCTGGCAGATGGCTCCTAGGGATTAAAAAAAAAGTAATCATTTTCCTTATCACCCCATAGGGCCTTTACAACAAGTTCTATTTGCTCCCAATTTCCAAGAAGCTTAATAGGTTGGTGACCATTCTAAGCATCATCCCAGAAGAGGGCTTTTTCACCATTATTAACCAACCAAAAAAGGTGGGGGAGAATAACTGATCTACAAGAGACAATGAAGTTCCAAATTTTAGAACCAGAAGGGAGATTTCTTTGTGTGAAGACTCTTTCCCTCTTTAGGGAGTCCAAATATTTAGGCCTCATGATTTGACACCATTTGGTATGAGACTTTGCATAGAATTTCCATACCAGTTTGGTGCCAAGAGATTTATTTTGCAAGAAAAGATCTCTCAAACCTGCCCTACCCATTAGCTTAGATTTACATAAAGAATCCCAAGCAACCAAGGGTAGCTTTTTTTTGAGTAAAATTTTCTACCCAAAGTAAATTTCTGAAAATATTTTGTAGGGAAATTCCTTTCTCATATGGAAGTTTTAGGACCAACATCAACTAAATCGGAAGGGAGTGTAAGACAACTTTTAGTAATACCATTTTCCCAGCAAAGGATAGCCATCTTGACCTCCAAAGTAAAGTTTTTTAGAAGTCGTAGAAATTAATATATCCCAAAAATCATGCTTCTCTTTTCCAAAGAAGGGGATTCTAAGGTACTTGCATGGAAGAGAATCACATTGAAAACCCCAAAATTTTAATAGCTGTCTTTTGACCAAAAAATTGACATTAATGAAGAAAATATTTGATTTTCCTGTGTTGGACTGACCCGACTACTAAGTAAATTTATAATTATTTAGAGATTAGGAATAATTTTCTATTGGATTTATCATTATTTTTATCACCAAATAAAAATGAGTTTTATGACATCTTGAATATAAAAATATTTTAAAATAAAGATGACAAAATATAGGTCACAAAAATATATAATTCTCATGTTAATTATTATAACTAAAGGGATTGATGTCTTTGTATTCTCCTCTTCAATATTAATGTTGTCAATAATTTTGTAGTAATGTATGGTGGAATTTTTCTAACATGTGGTTGTTTTCATGTAATATAATAAAAATTTCTTATTATAAGTATTTTTACAAATCAAGTAGTGAATTCTATCACTTAAGGATTGTTGCCCGGTCTTGATCCAAGTGGAAGTTTGAAGCAATTTTTTTATAAGATAGGGAAAAACTAAGTTTTTTTTTTTGGGCATAACACTCTTAAGAAAACACTTGTTGTGCATGTAAAGGTGATGGAAGTGAATTTCTACTATTCATAGCTTAGAGAGTGTTAGAATCTATGAGAAGATTAAAAACCAAAATTTAGTGCTATAAAATAGAATTATATAAACTTTAAATAGAACTTAAATTATAAAAAAACAATTCTCCAAGAAAACGTGAGAGCTCACAACATGCTTGCTTCATTATGCAATAAAAAAGAAAGAGAGCTACAAATATATATCCTTATAGTTTCCAAATCTGATGAGAATGAGGATGAGTTATATAACCAAAAATCAAGGAATCACTTATCCAAGTTTTTAAATATATGTTCAGCTAAGAAAACATAGAATATCATGATTATGCAACTCATTATTGTATCTTGCGAAAGAAATTAAAAATAAATTATCTAAGTAAACTCAAATAACATGTGCAATATCATACTTAGGATAAAATATCCAAAGCAATTAATATTGCACTAACACCCCTTTAAGTGCAATTGAGGTAAGAAGAAATGGGCCCCAATAGCAAGGCCTAATGAAGTATCAATTTACAATATGAAATAACCCCAAAGTACAAAGTGAGTGTAACAATAGAAGTAGAATAGGATAAAATATATAGGAAACAAATCCATCCCAATTGAGGTATGTTAAGGAGGAGAAATAGCCACCCAAAAGTGTCTTGAAATATTTGTAAGATAAGGTGCATGTTTTCCTCCACAAAGAAGAGAGAGAAGAGAAATGAAAAATGCCTCATGGAAAATTCTATATAGAAGGTTCCTCTATAATAGATATTGCATCTTCCTTTCAAAAGAAAGAAACCTAAAGTTGTTGAAATTCTCATTCAAGTAGAAATTTTTCATGCTTCTCAATGTCAATGTTGAACTGTGACTATCCATACAAGATTCAAGAACAGTGACCATTGAAGTGTGAGAACTAGACTGATGTGAATTATGATGTCAAGTGAGTAGTATGATGTGGCAAATATAGAGAAAGATAATCCAAATGGGAGATGATGCAACTTAATGCGAGCTATTATTAAAGAGGAGAAAAAATTCCTCAAGTGTGTCATCAAGATATAAAAGTTGAGTGTCCATAAATAAATGTGAAGTGTTTGATATGTAGACCTCCCAATGAAGTGAATCCTATAGACATGAAGAAAATTGCTATAGAAAATATTTAGAAGCTCTTTAAGAAGTGACTCTGAACTCTAAAGTAGATAAATTAGAAGAGATGGAATGTCCTCCAAATAAGAAAATCATATATAATACTACTACAATGAATCATTGGAAGCTACCAAAGAAGTTTCTTTGAATTTTAAAGTAGTATCAATTAAAGGAGAGATGTCCTCAATTGTAGAAGGGGTATCACAAGGAGACAAATTGATAGCTCAATATCATCCATATGTGCAAATTTCTCAAAGGAAGCATCACTTCTAGATGAAGAATCCAAGTCTCCATACAACTGTGAGATGAAGGTCGTAGTAGTGAAAGGGCACTCAGTGTTCTGTATGTGATGTAGAATATCCTCATAAATAGTAAGATATATTAATTTCTAGACCATGTCATTGTTGTTAAATCATACATTATTTTGTCCATAGTCACTTGGCTTAAGAACAAGTCTAAGGATATAAAACAATAGATCCTACTAAAGGCAATATTTTGTATTGTAACGCCCGTCGTGTAAACCCCAAAGGACAAACATTGCACACATTTTTTTTTTTTTAAATAATACAAAGTAAACATGCAACTAAAAATTAAAACATATTTACATTGCACATTAACAACATAATGTCAAGTCCCCTGGGGCACGCGAGGTCACATTGCATAAACAACACATAACAAAAGATAAAAGATAAAGCTAAATAACTTATCTAAATTTACATATCAACATTACAAAATCCATTTACAAGAGTACATCCATGTAACCATAAGTAAAAGAATAATACATCGTATGATACAACCATAATGAATCGCATACAATAATGTTTACAAAGGTTCATATACAATACATCGTCATTTAACACATTACATGATCAATAATGAATACAATGAAATCTCCCATACATGTGGGATAAATACATAGTACAAATAATTTTTGAATTACAAAATGAACAACTGGTACAAGCTCCAACAAAAGAATGCTAAGAAGAAAAAACGTTGATGGGGAACCCAACGGGTGCAGAGCACGTTCCACCCAACCACGTGGGTTATAAATAACCCACCCCCCGTGCTCAGAGGTGACAAGGAAGTAATCACGACCATGAATGCCATAGAACAACTCCATAAAGAATAACATAGTACCTCCAATAACAACATCATGACACATAGATCATAAACGACAACAATAAAGACTCAAACACAATAACTTAAAACATAATACACATCATAAATAACAAAGGCAATAACCATTAACCAAGTAACCAAGGAAATAATCATAAAACATATCCAAATGTACTAGAAACAACAATCAGAACACACTTCCAGAGGCAACCAAAAACACAAGACATAAGGGCATCTAGTGGAGAGTGTCATCGCATAGCCTTCATGGGTTATCCTGGCCGTTCCTCCAACATGAGGCGTCAGCCCCCATCTATGGTTATCTTGGCCCTTCCTCCTACTTGAGGCGTCGGCCCCATAGGGTGACTCATGCCGAGCCGTTAACCTCTCACGAGGACGAGGTTACGACTTTTCCGACCACGACCTTCTCAGTCTACCATTAGTCTGCGATAGCCCTAATGCATAGACAAGGTATCCAATATTATCTTATGTGCTTTTTACTACCCATCCCCCTAAGTTCTATTATTAGGTTTTCACTTGTTAAACTACTCTTACATGGGTTATCCTGAGCCCTTCCTCCTTTTGAGGCATCGGCCCCCACGAAGAGCCACTCTCCCTGGGACCCCAAACATAACCACATCAAGCAAGGTTTGTACCATGGGAACAAAGCATTAAACTCAATCAATGACATGTGAGGCATTACCTATCCTGCTAAAACACATACTCAAGGTCTCCACAAAATCACGTACAACCCATTTACAATGATGATACCAAATAACATGCTATAACAAGAGCACAAAGGACGAGGATAAATATCCAACAATAAAACACACCTTTCGATTACTAAGGACCACAACATCCAAAATCAGGCTTCTAAACCAGCTGGGTTCCCACACCATAATGCTAAAACAATAAAATAACACTAAAAGAAATAATTAAATCAAATTCTACTAGTTTCCACAATTTGATTTATTTCATTCACAATTAACCAATAGGATTTATTTCTTCAAATTATTAAACATCATAGCTGTAAATTCAAATTTCGAAACATAAACAATATATCGTTATTATTTATATATATATACATTAATAAATTTTGATTAACATATATATATAATAATAATAATATATAAATATATAAAAATTAATATAATATATATATATTAATATATAAAAATATAATATATATATTATATAAAATAAAATAAAAATACACCTGTGCCGTATGCGGCTGCACACAACAATCCCTGTTGTTGTACGCAACACGTATGGACTTTGTAGTAGCCTGGCCCCAATGGGAAAGGGGTGGGTATGGCCCAGCCGTCCCCCCCTGTCCCTCCAAATAAATATGATTTCATTCCTAAAAAAAACACCAACACTTTTACAGTTCGGTCCGAATTAAATCTCGAACTCCAATGCATATTAAAATATAGCAAATGTAAATGTTTGTATATATATATATGTTTGCCAAAAACATTTTTCTATGAGAACTGATAAGTATATTCAGCTGTAAAACTAAATTATATATATACATATATATATATATACTTACTCCAAGGTTGTATATATATATATGTATATAGATATATATGAAAGTAGATTCACAAAGAAACTCATTTGATTTAAAGGGAAAAAAAATTTCATATATAGATATATATGAAAGTAGATTCACAAAGAAACTCATTTGATTTAAAGGGAAAAAAAATTTCATATTAAATCAAAGAAACACTGGACATTTCATAGGATAAATTTATCTCATTTGTATCTTATCCAGAAGAACAAAATCAATATATTCGAATGTATATATATATGTTTTAAAACAAAACCTTTTTCTCACAGAGGGGAAATAAATTTTCCAAAAGCAAATTATAAATACTGAATTTTTTCACAGGTGCAACCAATAAATTTCTCCATAGCCAAATTGTAAAACACATAAAATTTTCAGAAAAACAGTTTAACCTCTTCCATAAGTTTGCTATTCATTAAAATCTAAATCCCAAGAGTTTTCTTTTTCTTTCACAGAATAACATATCTATTTTTATTTTTCTTTTGAATCAGAAAACTAAAGAAGAAGCAAATGGAACCTAGAGTCCTGCGTTGTTGAAAATATGATGAAGCTTAGCTTGGTCCAGATAGCCTTTCAAAGAGCTCTTGTTCCTGCCTTCAAAAATTCTTCTCCATATTTCCTTGCTCAAATTTCTAATCTAATATTCTATTCAGAAGAACCTCCCGAGTACTTTCAAAGAAAATGAAACAATTCCCCAGAAAACTTCATAAGATCCAATAATTCAGAACTATTATTCTTGTGCAACTTCTGTCCAAATTTTCCCGTGAATGAAAAACTCACAATTTTGCAATTAAATAAAAATATATTTCTTCTTTTTCAAAAGCTTTCAAAAATCCAACTTAAAAGAAATTTTCTAATTTTAATTCCTGCTTTTCCAGCCATACTCAACACTCATTGGTCCTTTTTATCTTTTCTTTTCTTTTATTGATTTTTTTCCCATTTAACAATACTTTCTATTTTAATTTTGATTTTGCAAGCTTTACTTGCAATTCACACAATTTCATTTATTTAAATAATTTATTTCATAATTATCCTCAACATGTTAATTTAATTAAATTAACCAAATACTAATCTTAAATAATTTAATAAACATTTTAAATAAAACACATGAATTTTAAAATAAAACTTTTATATTTTAATACAAATTATCCAACACTTATAATAAACATTTATTAACATTATTAAATTATATAAATCACAACGTACAAAACAGCAACGTCAAATAAATACCAACAGTACACTCACACAAACCACTATAATAAGTTGCAAAAACAACAAAATTCAAAGACACACAATACCATTCAATCAAGACAGTTTGACAAAACATGGGACGGGATGACTTCCTTGTCATCTCTGTTTCAACATCATGCCCGTTGGGTAATTTGATGCTCGCCCTATCCTGTCGAAGCAGGTGGAATCGAGACTCTATACCTGCAATACCTGCATAGAAACAAGATCGTGTACATGTATATATATATAATCAAAACATCACATCGTGAGAAGGAATTGCAGCATAGCAGGGCACTCACGAACAAGTGGTGCTACACTGTCCTCTCACCAAAACTATTCTAACAATTACAAAAATATATATAAAGTAACAATTCTAACTAACTGATCACATCATAAACTAATTACTAAACCACTACATCACAATGTATTACTGAAATCAAATTAACATCACCGAATCATAATGTCATCAAATGAAGTAGCACAATCATCAATCAATCTAAACTAACCAATCCACCAAACCAACCAATAAATAGTACTATCACGGTCTCAAAGTGTCAAACAAAAGCATAGAAAAATAACAAGTCCAACCAGTAACATGAGGGGTATTACATGTATCCCTTATTTGTAGAACACATAGTTCTCAAAAGATAGCCTAACAATATAATAATATATTTTAAGGCTAAAATCCATAATGAAACCCCTCGAATTGGAACTTTATCTTAGTTCATAATTATAATTTATTCCTATGTATAATCTTCCCAATAAAAGTACATTAATTTGACACTTTATAAGTTGAGTGTGTGTGCATAAACAACCCCCCAAATTGTTCAATTTTAACTTTCTTAGTTGTTGATATGACCCATCCTAGCAAGTAAAATGTTTGACACTTTAAGTTGATGAAATTGCAATGTAAGATTCTAGATTAGTCAAGTTTTATAGGTCCCAAAAGTGGCCAAAATATTGAAATCACAGTCAAATTACAAACTACGCCAATGTGTAGATGTCATGCAAATACCATTTTTTTTTAAAAGGGCACTTGAAAAGGTGCTTGTTTGTGAAATTTACAGGAAATTGAACCTCCAAAAAGCACATTTGAACAACAAAATGATTGAGAAATCTAAAATTTAAAAAAAACAAGAGCATCAAATCATAAAATTAACTTTACCACTATCTATAGCCTGCAATTCTAATCCAAAATAATTACACCCAAAAATACCTCCACATGGCCAAGAATGGGTCTTGTGTAGTTGAGGTACAAAATTAAAAAAAAGACAATGGTGATGGGGTAAAGTTGAAAACATTGTCCTTGGATAGAAAAATAGAAAGACTGAAAAAACCATTCACAATTGAAAAATATTGTCCACGACTAGAATCACTACTCGGTTTTAGAAGCACTATTCACTATTGGAAATACTACTCATTACCAAAAATATTGTTCATGGTTAAAAAAACTATTCATTGATGGAAAAACTATTCACCACTAAAAACACTATTCATCACCATAAATAGTATTCATAGTGCTATACAACCTCTAATGAAAATTTCTCCAAAATTGTTTCAATGTGCAAGTTTGGCAGACTTTAAATGGAAATGGGGGTTCTTGGATCTTTCAAAATATAATGTCCAAAGGTCTATTTGGCCTAAAATTTCCCTATTTGTGAGCAATTCACTAGATCTAAGCTTCAAACACCTAGTTTCTATTGTGTCACATGATCTCTAAAATTAGTGAAACAAAGACCTCTTTTGACTTTTTTGAGCCTCTTAGAAATGTTGAAATAGTTCAAAATATTGCCAATATAATCAAAAGAGCTATAATCAACAAATCAAAGAATAAAACACATCCAAAACCCAAAAGGTTACAAAATTTCCATTAAAATTTTTTGTTTCTCTAGATCATTCAAAGATATAAGAGAAAGGAATACTCAGTTTGTAGGAAACTTTCACATAAAGTTTATTATTCCACTTGAATCTCTTAAATATGTAAACAATAAAAATATCCTAGGACTAATTGATTTGATATCATGTTAGAATTTGTGGTGTATATTTAAAACTAGAATCTAGTGCTATGAAAAGGAATTATATTTACATTCAATGAAAATAAAATTACCAAAAATGTAAGTCTCCAAGAAACTATAGGAGCTCAAAATGATTGCTTTGTTATCCAATAGGAAGGAAATAGAGCTACAAATATATAGCCTTATAGTTTTCAAATCCAATGAGGATAAGGATAAGGAATAAAACCAAAAATCAATGGATTTCTTATCCAAGTTTCTAAATCTAAGTGGATAAGGAAAAATCAAAATTTCATGATTGTGCAACTCAGTATCTTATCATATCTAAGTAATTAAATATAAATTACCTAAGTAAAATTAAATAACATGTGCACAATATCATACTTAGGATAAAATATCCAAAGTAATGAATATGACACTAACAAATAGAAGGGTTTTCATAGTGGTGGACCCTCTAATCATGTTTTTGGTTAGAGAATTCGAGTCACCAAGAATACATTCACCTTGGATGTGATCACTATGGTAGCACATGCAATAAGGTTAGAATTTATAAGTGTAGTTTAGAGAGCCTATATGATGGTCAAGGTTCAAATCTAGACATTGGATAAGCAAGGAAAAATGTTTGGGCCCCAATGTCACCAACTCAGATTCAAAATAAAAGTCAATTCCTTCATTATTAATCTCAAACCTATTTACTATATTGAAAATATTGGTTTATGCTATAAACTAGCCAAAATTATTATTTTTGTAAATGTTTTTTGACAAAAAAAGTTTGACCCCTCACATTGTCCCCATTCACATGCCTCCCCTCTTCCTTAATTTCCCTTATTATTCCTCTCATCTATCCTCATGTCTCCTCAAAAAACTCATTAAAGACCTTTGAAATTGTAAAATACAAATATATAAAAGAGAGTAATTTTTTAAATGTATAAAATTTATATTTTGTGAGTTTGAAAACAAACAAATCCTAAATTAAAAAAACATTTTTTACATGTATGTTCACATTCCATGGTGGATAACTTCATCGACTATTTTAGACAATTTCTTTCATTATAACTATAGTTATAAAGAATTATCATCCAAATATAAAAATTAATATTATAGTTTGCATCTCTTCATAAAGATTGCTCTCAATAAGTGATACATAGAGCATTTAGCAAAGATCATATGGAAATAGCCTCACATATTTTCTTAGAGATCGTTAGCTTGTGATTCTAATAATATTATAAAAATAGCTTATATCTCTTTTCAAAAATAGCCCTCACATCAATAATTAAGAAATTATTTTATTATGAACTCATTCCTCATGTATCTTATATTAATTTGTTCACTGTCCATCTAACTATGATTCTACCTATTTTCAATACCACAATTTTTGTCATTAGTTTTTCCACCTATAATTTTAACCACTTAGCAATTGTATCAAAGCATACATTGCATACATTCTCTGAGATTTGACATATCATATGAAACATAAAAAGGAAAAAGAGTGAGTAACAAATCCAAGATATGAATCCATCTTTGGCATTGCATATTGAGTATAAATAACTCCTTGAAGAAAATTAATGGTTAAAGGATGAGAATCAATAGTTGCAAACCAAACTTAGCCTCACCATGATGTAGATGAAGGAAAATAGAGGAATACTACCCAACTTGCAAATCCTATCATCGAAGAATAATTCCACCTAGAAGAGAGGTACAACTTAACTATGCACATACTTCAATAAAAAAAGTTTGTAAAAGGGTAAGTGCAAGAAGTTGGGTCCACAAAGAGGGGAAGTTTTGACCCGAAAAAATCTCGAAAGGAACGAAAACCCGAGCCTTAGATCGAGTATCCATTTTAAAAATAGAACGGGTACCTACTTTAAAACTGGTACCTGTTTTAAAGTGGGTACCCATTCTAAAACAATTCAAAATTCCAAGCCACCTTTTGCTTGGGTTTTAGGCTTGGGAAAGGCTTGGCAACTTGACCCTTAGCCTTTGGCTTGCAACTAAAAAACTAAGGTAGATTCAAGAGAAATGTCCAACTTTGGCATTTATAGATGATGGACATTTTTTAGAATTAATCTATGAAATTAAAACAAATTATAGATCACAATGTTTAGTTTTCAAATATATATATATATATTAACATTTGATTAATTCTTTCTATTTTTTAATTAATTTCTAAGCAAACTGGTCCATAAAATTGAAATATCAAGCTTTTTTGTTTTATAATAACTTTTTATATGTTATTATTTTTGCAAAAAAAATTATATGACATCAATCTTCAAAAAATTCTCTACGCAATGAAAAAAATTTGAAAAGTGTTTAGTTTAGGTCCAATTATTCTGTCCATACACGTTGATTTTTGAAAACAACAATTCGGGCCAATCAAAATTCAATAAAAAAAATATTCAGAAAAAAATTACAAAAAATATATGCATCAATCTTTAGGTTGTTACATATCTTTCTCCAAAAGGAATTAGAAAAATACTTTTATTTAGGTTAAAAAGTGGTATGGTTAAAAAAAAAGGCTGTTATACATGCCTATTAAAATTTAATTTGTATCATCTAGATATTAGAATAAATTACATATTTGGAAAATAGATTCAAAATACTAAATTTCATATTATTGACTTTTTAAAGATTCGATGTGTAAGTGCTTCAAACTTTCAGTCCAAGTGTGAAAATTTCTAAAAAACAACAAAAATGCTTCCACTTTTTGAGCTTTATGTGGACCCAACTTCTTGCATCAACCCAAAAGAAATAATTGTTATAAAGTTCATTATGAATTGGCCATACCATACGATTTCAATGGTATGAAAGAGAAGAAACCACATGTTGCATATGCACAAATAGAAATAAGTAAGAATCTAGTATGGTATTTGTGTTCCTCTCATTTTGATCACTCTTTAAATTTCCTTGGTAATTTTGAAAAGCACACCCAAGGAATTGGTCTCATGATGAAAGAGAATGGGATATAATGATCAAGGTCATAAAAAATTATAGAGATTAAAAAACCTTAACCATATTTCATAAAATTTCATCAAGATTGCAAATATGTATTAACTACCTTCAAGTTATCAATGTAGAACAAGGTTTTCATGAAATTTCACTAGGATTTTGAGCATATTTTTACTACCTTCATGTTTCTTTGCACTCTAAGGTTATTAAGGTCCGATCAAAATTTCATCAATGAACAATCATTGTAATTTCAATTACCCATGCACCTACTAAGTTTATAGAGGTGTAAGCAATAATGAAAAAAAAGTTTCTTTGTATTTGATTCTCCATACACATGTCAACATATCCACAAGTTCCTATAATCTTGCTAGGATAAATAGCTTCCACATAAAATGAAAATTAAAGAAAATGAGATAACCCTTTTTATCTCTAAGCAAGGGCTTCATTCTCCTAACAATGAGAAATTTAAAACTCACAACATTGAACAAAATAGAAAAATCATAAAAATTGATATTGACTCTATTGACACCAATATTGGTGCCACATTTCTAGAGGATTTTGTTCTAATGATAGCAGATTCTCTTGGTAGATGTGTTGCTATTGATGTGAAGTTCGTAAGTTCAGGGTCAGATTATCAATAGTATTAAACACTCATTGTGGGTTTTAAGGTTGTTGCACACCCTCAACGAGATACATTATAGTCCCTCCCATGTGCATGATTTTATTTTGTGGTGGTTTGTGGATAGGCCATTCTTAACATGATTTTTTTTTAGCTTCATAGGGCCTTGGTTTGCAGATTCAATACTTTTGGCCTTCTCTTCCCAACTTACATAAATGGGTTTTGGATTCGTGGAAGTCTCTCATTGAGGGAAAGATCAATCTTTTTCGTCATGCCAAAGGATTCTTCATAGCATCATTTACCTCTTTAGAGTTCAGGGATTTGGTTCTTGATGACAAGTTATGGATGTGGAGAGAGTGTTATTTCTTGGTAAAGTCACGGTCTATCTCCTTCAACCCCCTCTTTGGACCTCTCAATGTCAGACTTGTATGGGCTTGGATTTTGAATCTTACTCTTTAGTTATGGGAAGATTCCTACTATGAACCCATTGGTAATGCAATTGGTCATTTCTTGAAGGTTGGTTGAACCACTTCCCATATGGTTCACTCCACATTTGTTTTTAATCTAGCAAATATTAATATCTTTAAGGATCTTCATAGGGATATTATTTTGATGGTGGGGGTAGGCCTTAGATTCAACCGCTTGACTATGAGGGTCCCCCCTTATGATGTAGATGATGTTTTTCCATTAACCACTTTGATTTTAATTGTCCACTTTCTTAATGTGAGAGTGCAACCATGTGGTGGACGAATTCCCATGATGATCACTTGACTAGTAATCCTTTTGAATTTTTGGTTGATGGTTCCTTGTAGGATGACAAGTCTTCTTAGGATGTTGGATATTATTCTCTCATTCCCCATATGGTTCTCAAGGGGGTTTCTCACTTGGTTGGAATGAATTTGGAAAGTCTCACTCCTCAACTCCATTAGATCCTATTGGTGAGTGCCCCTAGCTTTTGGTTTGGTTGCTTAGTTTTCCATTCCATTGGATTTGATGCCACTTTTTCCATCTCTTGAGGTGGTTGTTAGACATTTGGATACTACAACTAGAAAATCCTTTGTTTCTATTGTGGCCATGGATAGGTCTTTTGAGGGGGATTCCCCTTCTCCTAAGTTTGAGGACTTGGAAGATAATATTTCCTAGCAAATTTTTTGAAGGAAAAAAAAGGTTTTCTCAAACATTTCTCCCATCACACTAGAGTGATGGGTGTGAACTTGAATAGAGTTGAGTCTAGCATTTTTTAGACTAGATCGATCCTTGGGTACTCTTTTGTGTCATGCATCTTGGATATAATTGTGTTGGTTTGCATTAAATAACTTGGTTGTAGTTGGGAGGTTGTTGTGTATGCATTGAGTTGGTCATTTTTGTATAGGGTTTATGGTCCCTTTAAAACTATTTTAACTTAATAAAAAACAATAGTGAGTCTAATTGTCCTTGAAAAAGAACATACATAGTTGTTTCCAAAACTATTAACAAAAGGTAAAGTTGTGAGAAAAACCTCAAAATTCAACATAAGATACATATGTTGAGGTTAGTGTCATTCCATACTGCTTCCATTTGATATCATGTATCAATAATTTCTATAAGTATCAACCAAGTTCTAATAATATAACACCCTTGTTTCCATGCTTTTGCCATGATCTTTGAGGATTAAAATTGTATCAATAAAGTTATTCATAGCTTGATAATGGGTATGGAGGAAATTAGAGCTTTTTCTTCTAGTTTCCAAGGTTTTCTCTTCTTAGTAATCATGGAACATAAGAAACTATTTTTTTAGATCAACAACATGGTAATTTTACCATCTCCATAGATTTGTAGATCAATTCAGATACTTCAAATACTACAAATCAAACTTGTATCCCCTTAGGACCATAAATTAGCTAAGATACAAAAAAAATAAAAACAATGGATTACTTAAAATCATTCATGCTTTAAAGGGGAGGATTTAAAAAGATAACATGAGCATGAAAATTTCATAGATTCCCTAGTTTCCCTCCCTATCCACCACACACAATCATTAAAAAGCTAACAAACTAGAGCAATATAACTTTCAAAACCATGTTCACTCAAAAAGAGAGAAGATAGATCAAACAAATATTTGCAACCCTATAATCTCTAAATTCTTCTTATCATTCAATTAAATTTCAAATCAAACCAAAATTTGGACCATTGAGTACTTACCTTATAAACAAATAGCATAAAAGAGGAAATGATTTGTGAAGAAATGAGAAGTTGATAAGCTTTTGAAAATCCCTATGATGATGGCATATAACTCTTCCCTCAAGATGTAACTTGCAAAACTCAAAGAGAACCCTATAATGAATTCCTAAAATGTGTACCTATACTTAGCTACCAAATTTTAAAGGAAATATAATTGTATATGTAAACTATGGTGAAGTATAAAAGACAAGAATGTGATAGATTCTAAACACCATAGAGGCATTATTCAAGACCTACTCTTGTGTTTATTTTAGTATAGTTACTGTTGAAAGGTTTCTTACACTCCTTTCCATTGTTTGATCACTAGATTACTTTTGTCAAAATAGTAAAATGTCTTACATGGCCCCAAAACATCTTCAAAGTTAACATACATGATACAATGCCCCCTTCTTAATTCATTCTTCTAAACATTGAATTAAATCCATATTAAAAATATGACATTCTCATCCTCGAAAGCACAAGGTCACATGAAAGAGTCCAATTCATGCCATCAAACAACAACAATCCACTATTACTACTTATCATGACAATTCACATGTACGTCTTCTCATGACACTAGCATGTCATCACCCCCCAATGCCATTCACTACACGATTGCATATTCCAAAGGCTGATTTTTTAACTGAAAAATAGTCGTGTTCTAAAATAGAGGTCTTGGAATGAACATTACTAAAATGTTATTCTCATATCTCAATTTTACATTATATCAAAATGTAACTTCTAAAGGAAAATGAACTAATTTGAACTCCACATACAAATCCAACCGCAATTTAGAAAATTGAGCACCCACCCCACCCAAAATGCATGAAAGAGTAAAGAATTTGTGAATACATTAGAGCTTTCTAACATTATGAAAGCCCCTTTGATGGTGATATATGAATCCATCCTCATAATGCAACCTCCAAAGCTTAAGAAAATCCTCTAACAAATTCCTAAACTCGTGCCTATGATAACTAATGAAATTCCAAATGAAAGATAAGTGTGAATAAATAGTGTAAGGTAGCATAATATACATGAATATGATGAACTATAATCCCCACACCTACATTCTCACTTTATTGTTGTACTTATATGACTAGAATTGCCACTATAAGTGTTACCCATTTTTCATTTACAACTCAAATCAAGTTGAGCTTATAGATTTAAAACTGAGAAAATGAGGAATTCATTTTATTATCCCTCCTACATTACATTTAGATGTATAAATGTAAAATCCAAGAAAGATTACAACTACAAATCATTACATTCGTACACATGCATATAACATAAGAAATATTTTACAAATCTTTTCTGAAAACTTATTTTATTGAATAGAAATATTCATTTAACTCACACAAGCCGTGAGTTTAACTTAAGCTTATTAAATGAAAATCAAAATAAACATACACATGAATAAGTAGATGAAGAAAAAGAATGTGCATGTAGGGAGGGTAACCAGTCATTTCCTGAGAATGACTGGTTGGTTTTGTTGTATCTTCTTGTCTGGTTGTTGCCCGAGTTGTCTTGGTCTTTTCCTAGTTCCTTGATACCCCTATTTTTTGCATTAGTCAAAGCAATGTATTAGAGAAATGATCTAAGCAATGAAAGGTTACACACCATACATCATCATTTACCTATTCATGTATAAATTGATCTTAATTTGCATTAAACAAACATCCATTTCCTGAATGTACCAGAAAAATTAGTGAAATCATCATGTATACTTAAAGTATACATTTTTTTTCTAATTCGTTTGCTTCATGTGCAGTTACAGGTGTAATCATGTCTTAATTCAAATGAGTGGTGAAAATGTGGTCCCACAAGGGTTGAGCCCAACTCATAATTTATGCATAGCCTTGTAAATATAAGTCTTACAGAAACAGTGAGTATTGAAAACATATAGGAGCATAGTGAGCAGTTACAAAAACTTTAATGAAACAAGATTTCAATAGCGAGCTTGATATCATGTAGACATAAGGAACATGCTTTATAAATCATGGAAGTCAAACAAACAGACCTTAGAGTTCAAATACAAGCGAATCAGTATCTTGCAAGTTAACATTTCTCAAAATGTTAGTACTTCATAATAGAGATCTACAATAAGCAGCTACCGAGTGAACAATGAGCTTTCAGTGGTAATATTATTTATGAGCAACAACAATGATGAACAAGCATATAGAATGTTCATAGATAAGAATATACCAGTAAAAACAAGCTTAAGTGCTACAGTTTTCACTATTATCAATGGAAAATGCTAACTTAGTGAAATCATAACATGAAAAGGTGCAATCATTAATCAAAATTTTATCATTTTAAAATCTTGGGGAGACAGTCATGAAAGATAGGACCCACACTTGACAATACTTTTGAGAGTGCAATAAGAATGATAATATGATAGCGGCTTAAGGACAGTACATAAGCAAAATAAGATTGAACCATAGGCCATAACAGAGCAGTCAAGTACCTAATGCAACTCTAATTTATGATAAGATAATAGCCCAATGATCTTGTGGAAATGGAGAAGGCCTCACACAACAAAGGTATCAATAATATATTCGAGTCTCAAATGTTAGTGATAGAATACATTTTGAGAACTCGAAAGATAAGCATCCTGTATTCAAGAATACTGCAAATGTTGTTAATGAGGGAAGTTGTTTCTGTGTAGTAAATCCTATTTTAATACCTCAATACCTCATATTGTAGTCAATACAAGAAGCAATGCATTTACAGCACAGAGACCCTTGTACACAATATGGACTCATAATGTTTGATGCTTGTGGAAAACAAATTATAACAATATACCAATACAGTGGCCGAAATATTCAAGTTTCTAAAAAATCACAGAAAATGTATCATGGCCACAGAACTTGCATAGGAGATTGAAAGGCGGCCATGACCATTTTTGGAAAGGAAAGATGTTATACATAGCAAAATAGTGAAGGCGCAGGTTTGTTAAAACCCAGAATACCCATGATATTTTGATTAAAAGCCACAACTTGAAAACTAATCAGAACAAAAGAACAAAGGCCGATCCTCAACCATGAATAATAGAAGCTACAACCTATAAAAAAAAAAAAATGCTATATAGTGTCGTGGCCATTGAAATACAAGTCATCCTGCAAAGTGGAAAGTAAGGATATAGTAAAAAAACCTCATGGGTATTCTACAACAGAAGCATGGTTTTTATTGCTCATATGGAAAAGAAATATGGAGCCTTTGAATTACACCTGTGTTGCACAATGGCATTGAATCATTTACAAATCAAGTTTCTCCAAGCAAATTCTTGATAAAATGTAGAAATCTACAAGAGGGTAAAAAATCACAGAAAATTTATCATGGCCGCGGCATGGAAAACACACATATTTCATCTATCAGATAAAAATATCCAGTTTCTTCAACAAAATCATAAAAGCGCTTACCAGTATATATCTATGAGGAAGATCACAAAATGCCTTTGTTCAGTTGTAAGATTCATCATTAAATTTGCAGGTTGAGCCCTCAAACCCTATGGCGACGGAAACAACTTCTTTGTGAAGCTTCAAATTAAAATGAAAATTCCCTTTTTCTTTTACCTTTCTCTTACTTGGGTTGAAACCCTAAATGGCTGATAGAAACTTGCTTTTTTATGCCAATGTTTTAAATAAAACAATGCAATAATATACCGTGGTCAAGCTAATGCCTTAGGAATTTTATTTACCAAGTGTTTGCTATGTATCAAAGTCTTGAAAACTTTGACTCTTTTCATACTATTGTTTCCTCATATGGCCGATGCATAGGGTGAACTATTGTAATTTTGCATTTCAACTTATTGTAAAATAATTTAATATTAAATGGTGTTTTATAAACCATTTAATTTAAGTTATTATTTCTCACAAATGCAAAAAATAAAAATAGGAGACATGTGTTTGTATGGCTAAGTCAAAGGAAGAAATAGATATACTTATCTTTATGACTTGGAGAAGAAGGGGGGTTATTTTCATTTTGAGAGACACTTGGAGCAAATATAGGCATGTTATTTTAGTTTTGAGACACAAGGAGAGCATCTAGGGGCTGATTTATTGAGTTTTTATCTTGGACTTGGTCAAACTTGACCTTTTCACACATATTGAAGCCTTTTAGAGTGAATATTGTTGCTATATTTTTGGCTTTTTGAAGCCATCCGAGTTCATGAAGCTTCTAGAGCCTCTTTTGGTGGAGCTACTAGGACTTGATCATATATTATCATTTGTAACTCATTATGGGTAGTTCTTGATTATGCAATTTCTACACTTAGTGACTTTTGAAGTCCTTTGGCAATTTTGCAGACTTTTGTAACTCAATATTTTGGCTTGTACAAGTAGATATCATGGATAAACAATAAAGATGAGTTTTCACCTTCTCAATTATTTTATTTCATTGTGTGCATGTGTTTGATTATTGAAATTACTTGTGAATGTTCTCTAATTCCTTGTAATTTATGTCTCAACTTAGCACTTTTTGCAGAAATATAAATGTATATTGCAGGTCATAAGCTGTGTCAAGAATTTGTAAATTCTTTTAGTTGTGAGAGTTATCTTTCCCTCTAAGAGTTTAAAATCTTTTAAATCTCCTTATGAAACACTTATGCAAGAAGCATAGTAGTTGAGCAGTGTGAGTTTAGCTTTATCAATTCATTAGCTTGTGTTTGTAAACTGTTTACAAGTTAGCTTAACAGTTAGGTGCATCACCATAGAGATAAGTCATTTTAGTTTATGTTATCTTCTATCCTTTTCCTCAACATAATCAGTAGTTTAGGTGAGTACCAAGAGGAATTCGGCCTTCTCCAGAGGTTGACCTCTCTTCATAAGTAGCTTGCAGCATTAGAGGTCATCCCATGTTTTCACTAAAAAGCTAAGTTCTGCAGCTTGACTTGTCAAATTTTGCAGCTTAGCTAGGGTGCAATTTCAGTAGTTAACAATTTTGGCATGCCTGTTGGGACTCAAACCCACAATTCTTTTCACTGGTTTGATGTGCAACCAGCGATTTTCTGACCTTTTAGAGGTTATTATAACACATTTGGCAACTCTGTTGAGCTGAAAGAGCAGTAAAATCAGTGTTGTTACAACACATGAAAAGAATACAAACTAGGAGTTCCAAGGATTTTGAATATCTACAGCTGTCACCACCCAAAAGACAAGGCAGGACAAAAAAAATAACTCCTCCATCAAAGAGAGTTCAGTTAACACCACCTGGTATTAGGCAGGAAATTTTCTTCTCACCACCAAGGAGAAGAGGTAGACCATCAAAAAGAGAGAGTGTTACTCATTTTGCTTCACCAAGTTTTAGAATAGTTGCATCTCCTTCAAGTAGCCCAAAAATAGTTACATTTGTTGTTGTTCCTATAATTTCAAGTTTTGCAACTTCATTTGTTGTTGTTCATACTCAAGTTCATCTATCTCAACCACCTCTAATGGCTGCCAAAAACCAGCCTTGTGTGCCATTTAATGGAGGCAGTCCATTAAATCTGGCACAACACAATGACATACCAGTTGCAGCTTTAAAGAGCTTACCAATCTTCACTGGTGAAGATCAAACAACTCCCATTGAGCACATAAGGGATGTTGCTTCTTTGTGTGGTGTTCATCATATTACTCGAGAAGATGTAGTTGTAAGATTACTTGTTGCATTGTTCAAGGGAAGAGCTTTGCAGTGGTTTAGAAGTCTAGGAGTTGGCACCATTGCAACTTGGGATGAGTTAGGAGATAAATTGCACAAACAGTTTCAAGACAGATCCGACAATTTATCCTTATTGGAGTAGATAACTACAATAAAGAGAGCTCCTCAGGAGCAAATGAATGATTTCAATTTCATATTCCAAAGAACTTGGGATAGAATCCCTGCAACAGTGATGCCACCTCCCGAATATGCATTTCTATATTACTTGAAAGCTATTAACAATGATATAGTTGTTATGACAATCTATGGGAGGAGTGCCCTTACCAGATGCTTATGAAACAACAATTAAAGCAGAAAATTATTTGATTAAAGTAGGGAAGATTGCTCCCAGGCCACCAATGCCTATATTTCTAGAAATACAGCCAAATATGCCACTCCAAATACTACCTTTTGCACCATTTTCTGTTGTACCAGCATTACCAGCTGCTAGTAAACAAGAATCTACAGTCCCAATTCAATCTCAAGAATTGTAGGAGATTAAAGAAAGTCAACAAAATATTGAGAACATTTTGCAAACCTTTGGGAACAAACTAGTGAATTTAGAGAAGAAACAGTCATATAACAGACCTGCAAATCAACCTTTTCAAGGTCAACAACAATAGTTTCAAGGTAATAAGTAGCAGTACCAAGGTAATTACAAGGGTCAAATAAAAAATATTTCTACAAGGCCTTTTCAGGCATATAACCCAGCTCCTATTAGTGCAACTAGAGATCTTATCCCTATTCAGAATAACCTTGTTGTTGACTATGAGTGGTGTTATCCCTGCAACCAACCACATAATCAAGCCACATGATCTAATGGAGTGATAAACCAGACATTGATGGTGCAAAGAGCTGCAAACTCACAACAAAATCTACCTAATGATGCAGTGCCACAACAACAGGAGCAACTTACAAGTGACACTACTCTACTGAACTAGAAATGAGAATAATTTTGTGGAGTCAATACAGATGATTCTCCAGTTGCAGCAAATACCAAAGCAAAGAAAAGAGCCTTTGAATTGCAACAAGCAGTTGATAAAGGCAAAACAACAGTTGCAGAACCATCTACATTGCAAGTACCTTGTATTCTGCAGAGGAATTCACAAGGAGTTGCCAGAGAGCAGCCACACATGCAAGTTGATCATGTTGGTGTAAAGGTGCATTAGAAGGTAAATCCAACTATGCCTTATAATATTATTGAGAGCATGAAAAAGATGAGTGTGTCTATGTCTATGTGGGATTCTTTGGCCATCCCAGGTCAAAAGGATATATTACAGTCCGCTTTGTCTAATTTGAAGGTGTCGAAGAACCATCAAAAGGTAGATAGGGTTGTGTTTACTAATACCCCTCAGGACAACCAACAACCAAGCAAGGAAGTAGGTAAGGACATCAAACCACCTCCATTTTATGCATCTGTAATTTTTGGTGAAAATTTAGTGCACAACTGTATGGTGGATAGTGGGGCTAGCAGTTTTGTAATGCCTAAGCAAGTAGCAGATAAACTTGGATTGAAATATCAGCCTTTAGAGAAAGGAGTGATTCAGTTAAATGGAACCTTAGTTAATACTTTAGGTGTTATAAAGGGATTAAGCCTTACACTTCACGCTTGTCCAAATTTTTTAGTTCCGCAAGACATATGTGTCATAGATCTCCCACCTTTCTTTGCTTTGTGTCTATCAAGAGACTTCACAACCAAGATAGGAGGATATGTTTCAACTGATTGGTCACATATGTTGTTTAGAACAAGATATGGAACCAAGGTTACCATTAAATCTAAAATATTGGCCAAGGATCACATCGAACCATACAATCCAAGTATAATTAATGTTGTTCCTACTACTACAGACACAAATTGTGTTGTTTTTACTGACAGTGAGCTTGTTGTTGCTCAAGAGTTGCAAGCAGAAAGTGTTCCTAATGTGTTGTTACATGAATGGGCAGCAGAAAATGGGTTGGAAAGTCTTGAAGACCTCATTCAAGATGTTGGTATGGGTAATTACATGCTTCATGAACCTGATGTAGAGGTTCCAAACCTTTAAAAGAGTACATATCAATTGTTGGAACAACAAAATGAGCTTTGGGAAATGTTTTTTGATGGTTGGGTAAGTGCACAAAGTTGAATCCACAAAACATGGAAGTTTTTTCCTTAGCCAAAAAATTGAAATCGGCTTTGCAAAAACGGGATCTCGATTTTAATAAACGGGATCCCGATTTTTAAAAATCGGGATCCCATTTAGCTTTGGGATCCCGAGCCTAAATACAAAACAGGATCCCGCTTTTTAAAAATTGGGATCGTATTTCCTAAAGGATCCTGAACTGACGGAAAAAGAATGGGATCTCGATTACTACGAAACGACATCCTGATTTATAAAAATCGGGATCCCGTTTTATAATGCTATTTATTTTTTTAAAAACTAACAAAGTTCATTTTGCAGTGGACGGGATCCTGAGTACAGGCGACAGCAACCCCCACAAACAGCTCTAGGTACCCACCCACGCCCCTTTTTTTTGCATTTTTCCATTTCTTATTGAAATTGTGAAGAAAATAAGTGAATTTAACATGTTTTTTTAAATTTATTTCATGTTTTGAGCATTTTTTTTCCTGTTATAGTAGAAATTAGTAATTGTAAAAATAGTTGAAAAAATGCAATGAAACCTAAATATTTTTTAATAGAAATGAAAAAATGAACCTTGAATTGTGTTTTACAAACAAAATTTAACTTTTGAAACCTAAATTGTTCGATTAAACAAAACAAAAAAGAATTTGAAAACCTTAATTGAAACGAAACAAAAAATTGCATTTCAAAACCCTAGAAATTGAAATGAAATAAAAAATTGCATTTAGAAACCCTAATCAAGCTTTTTGAAACCCTCAATTCAAATCAAACAAAAAAAAATTGAATTTGAAAACCCTAGTTGAAATGAAACAAAAAATTGCATTAAAAACCCTAATTGCTTAGAAATTGAAACCCTAAATTGAATTGGAACAAATTTTTTTGTTAAAACCCTAAATTGAAATCGAACAAATCATTTTGATTTTGAAAACTAGGTAATTTCAAGCTCAAAAAAAATCATTTGCATTGCTTAAATGTTTTAAATTTTATTTGCATTGTATGGAAAAAATGATATTTTAAACTTTAGTTTCAATGTTAAATTATAATTAGATTAGAAAAAAATATGTTAAAGAATAGTTAAAATTCATAAAGTTTATCAATGTTTGTTTGCAAATTTAGTTAGCAAATTTGTAAATCCAAGCATGTACAATCGATTCCAATTGGCACTAACTTGCAAGTCTAAATTATTCCAAGGGCCACCCAAACTTCACCCTAAGTTTGCTAAACCCTAGACCCTGAACTGTAAAATCTAAACCCTCAACACTAAAGCATTTGAATTTTGTCTTAGGACCTTAAAATGAAATTTGGTTGCCTTAAAAAACCCTCTGTTGTCACCATTAGTAGAGCTTTTTGTAATGTTTTCACTTATTTGAACACATTATATAAAACTTTTGGTTTCTACAAGTTTATGAAGAGTGGATGATCACTCTCTATGACACTTAGACATGATCATTAGGGATCTAAATCATTGGAAGAAAATTTATTCTATATCCACAAGATAGGAGAGCCTTGAGGAGAGTGCTATGGGTAAAGTTTCTTTCATTGGACATACCTAAAATTATGTAGGTTCAATGTCAAGAATGGTCTATTTGGTAGATTTATGAAAACTATTATGAATATCTAGAATACCATAAAAGTATAATTATATAAATTCCAATTGGAAACACTTGGGTATATATCATATGAAATTTAAATCTAGTAAGGTGTCTATTATATAGGAGAGTTGATAATACATGGAAAGAGGTTTGTATGGGAATATATGTATTAAGAAACACATACCATGACCTCTATAGGATTTTTAAGATGTGATCCTAGATAATAATCCACCCATCCTCAAGCATAATGGATTCTTTAGCAATTAAGAGAGATTCAATAACCATAAAATTACCTATATTTTGATACTATATAGATTTATGTGGAAGGATAGAAATGCATCAATAAGGAGACCAAGATGGAACCATTTAACACCTAAGGTACACCTATTACATGGGAAAGGGAGGAGGTACATGATGATAGGTTGGAGGAACTAGGCTATTATTACAATAGAGAGAGGAGGAGGATTCATATTATGCTCCTATAAATAAGAGGTTAATTTAGAAGATTAAAAGAACTAGATAATAACAAAGGAAATAATTCTATAGAGGGAGTGAGTGGGATTGTTGGAAATATACAAGGAGAGAGGTGAAGGTCCCAACACCTACATAGATTCCTACATGAAATACACCAATCTAGGCACTTCCTAGAAGGATCAAGATCCATGTGAGTAGCCTCTTTTTATTTTTGTATCTTCTACATATGTATATGTATTCCTTTATTATGTGATTAAAATTATGTATGATATAACTTATTAATAAGTGATTACAAGTATAATTATTAAAATATTTCATATTTATTTTGATATCCTCTAATGTAGGAGGAAATTTTTACTTGTTTTGATAGATGTATGTTATTTTTGTGATATGTATAGATTGATTCATTTTTAACATGATACTTTTTTTTATTAGAGGGGTAAACACTTTTGACCCAGAGCTATGGAACCAATGAGGTCACAATATGACTAAATTTGGACTCACTAGACATCTAGATCCCCTTAAGCCATCCTATCACCCTAAATCATAAATCCATTTCTTAAGGGTTCCAATATGACATTTCTTAAGGGGATCAAATAAGTTCTTAAAATTTGGTGAAGTTTCCCAAGGCAACCAAATTTAACAATAATAAGATCGTGCAAGATTATAATATGAATGAGATTTCATGATCTAGGTTGGTCAGTTGAAACAAGAGTAGATCTCAATCAACTATTCCATAAGAAAATGTTCTTCACTAACTTGCAAGTTCATTATATTCCAAGGGGCACCAAAACTTCACCCTAAGTTCTATAAACCCTAAACCCTGAACTCTAAAATCTAAACCCTAAACACTAAACAATTCATTTTGTCCTACCTGACCTTAAAGTCAAATTTGGTTGTCTTAGGAAAATCCACCAAATTTCATTCCCTTATGCCATGTAATTTTGTCATAGGATCTTACTACATATATCCCCTTAAGTTATCCTATTACCCTAAACCCTAAACTCTAAAATCTAAACCCTAAATTCCTAGGATCTTACTACATGTAGATCCCCTTAAGCTATCCTATTACCCTAAACCCTAAACTCTAAATTCTAAACCCTAAACCCTAAAGCCATCATTTTTTCTTTAAAGGCTCTAAATGAAATTTGGTTGCCTTGGGAAACTTCACCAAACTGTATTCACTTGAGCCATGTCATTTTCTCCTAGGACCTCACTAGACGTAGATCCCCTTAAGCCATCTTGTCACGCTAAATCATAATTCGATTTCTTAAGGGGTCCCAATATGACATTTCTTAAGGGGATCAAAGAAGTTCTAAAAATTTGGTGATAAAAGTTTCCCAAGGCAACCAAATTTAACAATAATAAGATCATGCAAGATTATATAATATTAATAGTTAATTGTATTTTCATTCAAGTAACATGTTCCTTAGACATAAATGAGGCTTACATATTTTATCATTTGTATTCAATTATTTAAGGCCATTTATATTGAATGGTTTAAAGGTATTTCCTAAACATGTATCTTACATCTTGAAATTACAAATCTAATGCAAGTTCACTCATATCTTAAAGATCACATGGATCCATTCAATAATATTCTAATCCACCTCCACGCCATCCATCTCCACCACCTTCACCTCCACCTCCACCACTTGAAATCAATGAACATGCTCGTTTGCAAGCACAAATCAATGCCAATGTTAGAACCATCCAAGATCAAATCAACATTATTCAAAATGAAGAATGTGTCACACCTCCTGTGAGGATGTTTGCATCTAGGATGCAAACCCTTGTTGATGCTGCCAGGGCTATGGATGGGATCTTAGATGAGCATTGATAATGGCTAGAGAAGAGGAGAACTTCTGATTCTAAAAAGGAAAACACAAAGAAATGAAGAGATGCAGTAGAGAGCCACAATAGTTTCTAAATTAAGACAATGATCTTAAATAGTTATGAATTTATGAATTTGGTGAACGATGGGTATTTTGTGTGATGAATTTATAAATTTGGTTGGATGGATATTTTTAGTGACATGAATTTATGATTTTGGTTCTAGATGGATATTTTTAGTGACATGGATTTATGAATTTGGTGGAATTTATGAACTTATAATGAATAATATATAATAGTATATATTTTATGACTATCTACTAGATCATGATTTCTCCCGCTGAAAAATTGTAATATATATGTGTGTGTGTGTGTGTGTAGACATAAAATGAGATTTTGTGAATGTTTCAAGTTTATTGTTTAGTATGTATGTGCGTGTATTAAAAATTTGCATATATAGTTCTTAAATTTTGAAATTTGTATGTATGTACATAGTTTAGTTTAATGATCTGTACACGTGCAAATTATGCATCATATTTTTTATTTTAAATGTATGTACATGTTAAATTTTAAATTTTGTATGGACATGCTCAAGTTCAATCAATGTATATATATGTGAATTTTAATTAAATATATGATCTTAATATATATGTTGCTCATCCTATTTCAATTAAATATATGATCTTAATATATGTATGCACATCCTATTTTGTATGATTTAATGCAGGTGCACATTTATATCTCATATCATGGATGATTTTAACATTGATGATATCATCAATCCACCACCTCAACCGCATCCACCTCCCCCTCCACCTGCCCCTCCACCTAATATGCTACATCCAACACCTATCGCATCTGACGAGGCTCACTTGAGAGCACATATAAATGATCAAGTTGCATCCTTACAAAATCAAATCAATGCTATGCAGAGTCAAGCATTGATTCCACCACATGTGATACGTTTTACATATGCGATGCAAAACGTTGTTGATGCCATCAAGATGATCGATTCTGATCTTGATAGGCATCGACAAGAGAGAGAACAAATGAGACAATTTTATTCTGATGGTCTCTCTTACAAACAAATATTAGACCTTAAAATAACGAAAGCCCATCTAGCCCCCTACTTTCTTGACCTCGTTACTCGACAACCCATTCCACCCAACAAATCTAGAATATCCATGAGGTGGTGCATACATCCATAGATGAGTGCACATTTTTGGGATCGATGGTATATGGTTTTTGATAGTCCCCCACATGCTAATTGGGAGTTCCCATTGCATTTTTTGAGAAAACTTTATGTAGAGTTTGTTTTGGGGCAAAAACCCAATTATTTTGATTTTAGATCATTTCAGGGTGTTGGTGGTAGCATGCCACAATAGAGGTTAGGGGAAAGGGTTGATCCCCAACGCCTTGTGGTGCAACCCCTTGTTTCCGCTCTTGGTCCTCCCATTCCTGCACCTGTACATCATCAAGCTCTGGTCTCAACATTAGGTTCCCTTAGTACACTCGCAGGAGACCTTAATCAACATGCTCCTATGATAGCGGGTGGGGAGCATAGAGACGATGATGATGGAGTATTTTTTTATGGAATTGGTTCAAGTGCCGCTCTAGGAGTGTCGAGGCCCATCCCCCATATATGTACTAGTTGTCATCAAGTATGTTATGGACCTGATCAGGCCACACCTAGTTTAGGTGGACGGGGAGATTCTGGTGGTTCATCTGGTCGCATCAATTCATTTGTAGAGTTTCTTACAGTAGACCATCACCCTAAGGACACTACGACATAGGTATAAATATGCATCTAGATGTATGTTCATTTTATACGAATTTTGATGGATGTATATATCAAAGAAAAGTTTGCAATACATTTTAACAATCAAATTGTTTGGTGTACAGATGACACTAATGATGGGGCAATCATTTGTTCCATGAGTACATACATTGACATCGGTTGTACTCGAAAAACCTTATGGGGTATTTTGATTTCAATTTTTAAAATTATATATGAAATCATAAATTTAACTTGAGTTTTAAATTTATAATTGAATCACATATATGTTTGAAATATTTATGTTGGTTTAGGGGGGTCAATCGACATCCACGTCGATTCCTTCTGAGGGATTGTCAACCACTCCTCCACTATCGGGCGTCATAGATCAGGGGTAGGTACATTCATATTGTAAATTTGTTTAAAGTTTACATTAGTATAGTTACAATTTTATGAATTTTGAATTCACTAGATATATGAAATACATGCATGTACACTTGTAAACATTATAAGCTTTAAATGTCTATGTACATGTATGTCTAGGTTGATACCACAATAAGAATGGGCATCGGGCAAACATTTGATGTTGCAGCTACTCGTGAGGCCACTGATTTCTAGGTTTACAAAACTTTCTACATAAAATGTACAAACTTGAATATATATATATATATATATATATATATATATATATATATATATATATATATATATATATATATATATATATATATATATAAACCTAATTCAGTTGTACATGCTTTAATTTTGATCTTGTAGGACTTTGTTAGTGCAACTTTCAGCCCGACCCAGACATAGTTACACCACTAGGAGGACATGTAGAGTAGGCTCCAGATCAAATGGTAATTTATTTATTTTATTATATTTAAAGTCAATTATAAATTACATATTCTAAATATAACTTAAATTTTAAATTTTAAATTGAATATATACATAATATGAGATTTGTTACATATTATTTTTCTTTTATAGCATGAGACACATCTTGTAGTTGAGTATGTATAGACAGGTCCTAGAGAAGAGCCTGGTGCACAACCTCAAAATACGGTACAATTAAAATATGATAACTTATAAATTAAATTGAATTAAAAAAAAATTAATTGTAGACTTGTACATCTAATTTCAAATTTCTTTGTCTTGTCTATGTAGATTGATTTAGAGAATTTAGAGGTTGCTTCAGGTGCACCAGAGCATCCAAATGCAAATATGACGGTAATTTAATTTTATGATGGATTATAAATTAAATTGTTATTAAATCATTTTTCATTGTCTTACATCTGATTTCATCTTTCTCTTGTACAGAGTGTTTCAGGTCATCCACATAGTCCGCATGGTGTGAAGAGGTCTCTTGATTATAGAGACAATACATGACCTAGAAACATGTGATTTTATGTGTTATATTTATTTATTTCATGGACTATATTTCCGGTTTCTCATGTACTCTGTTGGACTTTATATTTCATGGCTCAAGTACTTAGTTGGACTTTAGTTCACGGGTTGTACTCTGGACTTTATTTCATGCACTTAATATATTGGTTTCATGCACTTAATATGTTACATAAATTATGGAATTTATTATTGTTTGCAATTTTAATTTACACATGTACATTTATGCATTTTATGTTCATAGTCAAGACATTAATATAGGACATTAATGTGAAATTTAGTGATCTCATACATGATATTAATATAGGACATTTTAATATTTATACTTTACAAATTTAGTGATCTCATACATGATATACATGATATGTACATTCAATAATTAGCGATAATTACTCAATTAACTTATTCAATTCACATCAATCAATAATTAGTCAATAAATCATAATTTACAAAAAGCAATCTATTTATATACCGAAAGGATAAAATTTTAAGAAATAAACAATACCATAGAAGATTAGAGAATAAAAGCATTAATAAATTCTATAAATAATAACATCTAACACTAATTTATAAGCTGTCAAAACAAATAATGATGTCTTAAGGGGATGTAAGGGTCTTAAGGGGATGTCTAAAGGGGTCATAATAGAATGTCTTAAGGGGATGTCTTAAGGGGTTAATACATCTTAAGGGGATTTCTTAAGGGTCTTAAGGGGATGTCTAAAGGGGTCATAATAGAACATCTTAAGGGGATGTTTTAAGGGGTCTTAAGGGGATGTCTAAAGGGGTCATAATAGAACATCTTAAGGGGATGTCTTAAGGGGTCTTAAGGGGATGTCTAAAGGGGTCATAATAGAATGTATTAAGGGGTCATAATACAATGTCTAAAGGGGATGTCTTAAGGGGTCATAATAGAATTTCTTAATGGGATGTATTAAGGGGTCATAATACATCTTAAGGATATAATTGATTTAACAATAATCTATGCATGATATTTAGTGATTATACAATTAGACATAAAGTTTCAAAGTAGGAAAACATGCACATTTAACAAACAAAATATATATAATATTGATTTGATACATAGAAGTGCATAGAGTATGTTTAATTTTGTAAGTATGTATGTACATATATGTCACCTCAAAACAATGTTTACAAAATTTGGATATGCCATCTCAAGAACATCTCAAACTCGTGCCTAGAATGTAGTAGGTCTTCACACCACTTGATATCAAAAAGGTACAAGCAATATCAATGAAATCATCAAAACATACATATTTTAATTTATATAAAACTATCTATATGTACAGAACTCAAGTACCTGCATTTAAAAGTATTCCACACATGTTTGTAGGTTGAATCCAGGCATCCTCTCCTTTTTGTTTCAAAGTATGAGATCAATGCAATGATGGCTTAAGGATACAAAAAATGACAATAAATCAATTTTAACTATTAATGTAAAAGCAATATCAATATGTAATCAAAACATGTATTTAAATATAATTTAACTAATAATTACCTATTTTTACCAAGTATTCCATGTTGTCTAGGTTGAATCTACATGGACTAGATCCTTTTTGTGATTATTCCTTAAGGATCTATAAAAGGACAATTTAAATCAATTTCAACTAATAACACACTTGACCAATGTCGAAACATGTATTTAATGTATTTAAAAGGACAAAATAAAACTAAAACTATATTTACCTATATTTACTTATTCCTTTGTACCATCTGCATCCTCTCTTTTTTGCAATGCATCTATGATTGCCTCATGCTCTTCCATAGAAATTGACCATAGCACTTTTTTTGAAGGTCTTCCACAATACCGCTCTAGTTTTATATTTGTTGCCACCACCAAATGTGAATAATGTATAATCTTTTTATGTGTTTCATAGTCTTCGAATGCAGGTAGACCATTCTTTCTTCTCAAGTATTTTCGTAGCCAAGTGCCAACAACCACCACCGATCCTATTGGAAAACATGTTCAAAAACCATCATCAAATAAGTTCTCAAAATTTTCTTAAGGGGATCAAAGACTTGTTCTAAAAAATTGCTTAAGGGGATCTAAAACTTGTTATCAAAATTTGCTTAAGGGGGTGTCTTAAGGGGATCACCGCCTGTTGGATAATGAAAGCCATCATCATCTTCGAGGTGTTATTAACTTATGTTTAGTTTCCACACAACGAGCCAACCAATATTCTCTTCTTCCCTCAGGTGCAATAACAACATACACATGTCCTGCCAACAAAATTTGATTTAATAACTTGTGCATATCCATATAAATAATTTAGTATTACAAAATAACTTAATAAAGTGAATTAAAATTACCTTCTTGTACAAGGTCTGAAACACAATCATAATCTTCAGATGCAGACACTTGATCATTTTCTTCAATAGTTCTTTCATATTGATTATGTGCTTCTGCAGGTGTCAATGATCTTTGCTCCCATTGTTCAACCCATTCTGTATTTTCACATGCTTCCCAATCTCCTGAGATACAAAACTGGAAAAAACATGCAAGCTCCCTTGTCCAAATAGTCCATGTGCTTGCTGTCGCACTCCTAAATGAATGCCATTTAGTAGATCCAATGATTGTCTCACAATCAACTCTAGGTACAATGTTCTCTTCTTCCACCAACCAAAAGAATTGATGAGCTGTAGAGTAATCACTTGAACCAGGTGCATATAATCTTCTATTACACCAATCCACAATCTCACGTGCATCTTTAAATTTTACTGAATCCTCAAATTTTAATTGTTCTCTAGCAAGAATTTTTTTGACACACGCACCAACTCCATCATGTTCTCCTTTACCATGCCCAGCTTCAAAAAAACTCCATATATGCTAGACATTAAGTTCCTTGTGAACCCTACTTAACCAATAGAACATTCGAGCATTCTTGAACTGCCCCGTACAATTATCTGACCATATGAGGTGCAATGCTTGTTTCTCCACAAGGTGACAAGTATTTTTCAGCCTTCCGTTTTGCTTTTGCGTTCTCTAATAACACTATTGAGTATGAGAGTCTTATTCAAGGTCTTGAATGGGCAATAAAAAGAGGAATAAACTATCTGAAAGTTTATAGTGATAGTGAATTGATCGTCAATCAGGTTAGAGGCCTGAATATTGCTAAGAACAATGCATTGAATTCCTATAGAAACAAAGTATGGAATATAATAGAGGAATTTGATGCCTTCAACTTGATTTATATTCCAAGAAGCCAAAATAAACATGTTGACAGACTTGCAGCAATTGGAGCACAGTTTGATATCCCAAATGATATCAAAAAAGAGAAAACACAGCAGTATGTAAAAGTTGTAGTTAGGCCATCAATTCTTGATAACAACATCAACTGGCAGGTATTTGATAGTGATGAGCAGATTTTAGCTTTTCTACTCCAAGAGGATTAGTTTTCTGTAGTGAATCAAGAGAAGATTAAACAACAGTATGATGATCAAGTCATATAGCTAAGGACAAACAAGTTACCCAAGGGTTTGGTTACCTTGGAGTCTATTTTCAACACAGATGACCAGCTTAAGAAGAGTAAAGTCAACATTCAAGTGAAAGAAGACCATTATGAAGAAGTTGAAATCTTCAAAGGTAAGCTTCTTAAGTTAGGAAAAATCTGTTCAGCTGAAGATAAAAAGCTTTTATTGCTTTATGCCAAGAGTATCATGATGTTTTTGCTTGGCAATATTCTGATTTAAAGGGTTTTGACCCTCATATTGCACAACACACAATTGAGTTAGAACCTGATGCTAAGCCTGTTAGGCAAAAGCAGAGACCTTTGAACCCCAAGCTCAAACCTTTAATGATCAAAGAGCTTACCAAGTTAGTTGAGGGGGTATTGTATTTCCAATTAAACACATCATGGGTTTCTAACCTTGTTCCAGTTAGAAAGAAGAATGGGGAGATAATATTATGCATAGATTTTAGAGATCTTAACATAGCATCTTTAAAAGATCATTACCCCTTACCCTCCATGGAATAGATTCTTCAAGTTGTTGTTGGTTCAAAGAGATTTTCTCTTCTAGATGGGTATTCTGGTTATAACTAGATTTTAGTCAAGGAAGAGGACCAATATAAAACAACGTTTACAACAAAGTGGGGCACTATGGCCTACAAGAGAATTCCTTTTGGCTTATCTAACACTAGTGCCACATTTCAACGGGCCATGGATATGGCGTTTTAGAGTTTAATTCAGAAATTCCTGCTTGTTTATCTAGATGATGTAACTGTATATTCCAAAAATGTAGATGAGCACTTGTCACATCTCAAGCAAGTCTTTGAAAAATGCAGAGAGTATGGTATCTCTCTCAATCCGAAAAAGAGTATATTTGCAGTTCATGAGGGTAAACTATTAGGACACATAGTGTCAAAGGAAGGAATTACTATTGACCCTGAGAGAGTCAAAGCCATACTTGAGCTGCCATTACCCAATCACAAGAAAGGATTGCAAAGCTTTTTAGGAAAAATCAACTTTTTAAGAAGATTCATACCTGATGTTGCAAATTTATTGTAGCCTTTGACTGCTATGCTTAAAAAGAATGCAGTTTTTAGTTGGACTAAATAATCCAAGCGTAGCTTTGAACAAATCAAAGAAGCTTTAGCATCAACTCCAACACTGGTAAATCCAGATTTTTCTAAATAATTCATTCTATATGCTTTTGGTAGCATTAGTTTTATTTTTGCTATGCTGGTTCAGAAAAATAATGATAATTTAGAACAACCAATAGCCTTTTTTAGTCAGGTCTTGCTGATTATGAACAAAAATATACATTTGTTGAGAAACATGTTCTCGTTGTGATTAGGAGTTTGAAGAAATTTAAGCCTCTAATCTCTAACAACAAGATTCATCTTTTGGTTGCACACCTTACTGTAAAAGAGTTTTTATTGAGTAAAGATCTGAATGAGAAAAGAGTTTGGTGGATCACAAAAGTTATGTAGTTCGATGTTGACATCAAAATCACAAAACTTGTTAGAGGTAGAGGACTTTGTGAGCAGCTTGCCTCAACCCCTAAAGATGCACAAAAATCAGAAACAAAAACTGTTTTACTCAATGATAATGAACTTCAAAATGCTACACCTGCTTTAGCAACAAGTTGGGTTCAAGATATGTCCCATTTCCTACAGACTCGTGAGTGTCCACCAGGTCTAAATAGAGAAAGAGAAGATACTTCAGGTTACAATCCATTCCATATGTTTTGATTGACAATATTATTTTTAGAAAAGACCCGAATGGTGTCTTATTAAGATGTATTGACATTGATCAAACTGAAAAAGTGCTTCATGAGTTTTGTTGTACCCCAAAATTATTTTTTTTGTTACACATAGACATTTTGAAGAAATGAGTAAAAGTCTTGTTAAATCAGTCAAAAAGGTCAAAATTTGGGTGTGCATGTCTTGCATGAGGGATTAAAACAAAAAAAATTCAAAATCTGACGATTTGGGTCTGCTCAGAGAAGCTTAATCTACAAAACCCAGGTCTCGGTTTTTCATCCCTACTTTTTAGGAAAACTGCTATTTTTAGAAATTTTCTAAAATAGTAACTTTTTCTAGGTTTCTTTGGAAATGGATACTGGAAAAAGTTTCTAAAAATAGAAAGTTGGTCCGTTAGAGTTCAAACTGATTTTGATTGGCTCAAAATACTTCCATATCAGGCTGGTGCAGTCAGAATCTCAAAATAATCAATTTTACCCTAATGGGTCTATTCTACTTTTTCATAAGCATATCAGGAGCTCTGAGGTCATCAATGGAGGTCATTTAGCTGCCAGGCGTTCAACAGAAGGCGAGTTGGTGAGCAAGCATGAAGAACAAAGAAGAAAGTGAAAAATTGTGAAAATTTTCTAACACTGCCAGCCATGGGTGCCCCAAGAGAGAATAGGCGCCCATCTCTTTAGGGCACTAAAAGTTGGAATTAGGGTTTACGCCTCCAACCAAAGTTGCTCAATTATTTTCCAGTTCCACAATGAGTCCGACAATGTAGTCAACAAATCATCCAGTCACCCGGGATTCGAGGCCGAATAGGGAGGATTCACACAGAAGTCAGAATGAAAAACATGAAGATTATCAAAATTTGACTAAGTATGAGAACTTTGGGCACCCCAGGCGAAGAAGGGCGCCCAGCTTTTTGGAGCACCTAACTCAGTAGTTAGGGTTTGAGAATATGCTCAATCTCTTTAGTATTCAGCTAGCTTCGCCACGCCTGTCTCCATCAGATCATCCGACTGCCCAATCTCCAGCAGATTCATATCAAAGTGGAACATACATAAGAGAGGTTTGAACTTGAAGATGGAAAATCAAAAAATGGCTAAGTCTAGAGGTTTTGGGCACCCCAGATGAGAAGAGGCACCCAAGTTTTCAAGGGGCTAAATAGATGAATTTGCAGAAGTAGCCCTAACATGATTTCTTCACAGTTGATCTGACTCTTTAACGAAATATTCAGCGCGTCAATCGGAGTTGGTAGTTGCCGATACGAGAGACTGAACAAAGGGTTTGATGAGAGCTAAGAATTGAAATTCAAAAGCAAACGTGAGAAAATGAAAAATATTCTAACTTTGGTGAGTTTGGGCGCCCCAACTTGCCAGGGGTGCCCAAGATTTTGAAGGCCCAAACTCAACCGTTTGATGAAGTCTCTCCCAGAAGACCCCTCTTAAGATCTCAACTTCGCAATGAGCATAATCATCAGTTAATCCGATGACCGGATCACCAGATTCGAATTTGTGGAAGAAGAGTTAATGGAGAAATTGAAAATAATAAAAATGGCTTACTCTGGATAAAATGGGCGCCCCTGGAGGAAATAGGCTCCCATGAATTTGAAGGTCGAAATGAAGTTTTTAGCCAAAGACGTCTCCAGAACAATCTTCTCAGAATGGGCCAGGCTCCACAATGAATCATTCAGCTTGTTCATCAGATTAGTCTGCAAGCCGAAAATCGACATCAAAGTAGGGGGTCAAAGTTGTGAAAAGTTGAAAATATTAAAAAAAAATGGCTAACACTGCTTGAGGTGGGCGCCCCTAGCCAAGAAGGGCACCCAACTTCTCATGCCTTAGTAGAATTTTCATGATTTTCAAAACTTCAAATTATGAGATGAAGCATGGGCGTCCAAGTTCAATGAACAAAAGGGTTTTAGGGTTTTGAAAATAAAAGCAAAAGAAAGCAAACCTAATTCAAACCCTAATGTCTATTTAATTCATCATTTCAATGTAAATTTCATCATTTTTGCAAGTAGCATTCAAAGGAGAAAGTTGGAGCATCAAGTTTAAAGAATTTTTATGATTCAAGAACTCAAGTTTACTGGTTATTCATCAAAATTTTCAGACCAACAAGTATAAGGCCTTGCTTTTTCAAACTTTTTCATCTAGAAGATCAAATTTTTCAAGAAGGCCAAGAGTTTCAAATTTTCAGCCATCTGGGTCTTTTCACCTCATTCTTTTGAAGAAATTTTCAAGAACTTCATCAAGTTGCAGAAAGCTACTTTTTATTTGCATGTCAATGAAACCCTCAGTGCATTCAGTTTTTAATCATTTGGGTCCTCTCAAATCAGTCTTCTGAAGAAAACCCATATCACAACTTTTTTCAAGAAAATTTCAAACCCTAGGGTTGGCTGCTTTTTCAATCAGTCATCAGGGTTTTGTGAATCTAATCAACTGGGTCCATTTCTAATCATATTTTGAACAAAACCCAGGCGCTAGCTTTTTTTGTGAAAATTTGAAGAAATTAGGGTTTGCTGTTTTTTTAGTATAAATTCAAAATTTTCAAAAACGGACGATCTAGGTTGTCTTGCAATGAAATTCTGAGCAAAACCCATATCTCAAAAAAATTTCAAAAATTTGTCCGTTAGACGAAGAAAAATCAGCATTCTAAAAATAGTAAGTTGCTCAAAACCTGTCTGAACCTAGGCGAGTTTACAGTCATTCTTCAAGGTTTCCGAAATGGAGTACACTCCCAATGTTTTCAAGATTGGATCATCTCTCTATGTTTTCAAGATAGTTTGCATCACATCAAGCCGGTGTTTGATCTACACGCTTTGGAGAGTGCAGGCAACACTTCAATCAGAAACCTGGGACACTCTGGACTCCTTGCAGCAACATCTATTCCTATATTAGTTCATAGTTTTGAGTTCGTAATCACTTGCATCAAGCATTACAACCCGGCTACAAGGGAGATTCAGTCAGTTGATGGTAGATTGATTTGTAGTTTGAAGCCTGATATGATTGAGAAGTGTTTTTCCATTCCCCCTTGGCCTGAAAGTGTCACTATCTCAAAGGGTGAATGTGAAAGGATATGGGAAATGCACAAAGACAAGTACAGTAAGAAGATTGCACAAAGGTGGATGAAAGATAAGCATAAGACTTTTCCTAAGAACGTCGGGCGAGGAGAATTTAAAGATGAGATTGCTATCATTATCACCTTGCTCAACAGGATAACTGGATTGGAAGATGCTACCAAGTTTCAGCCTTGGATGTTTTACGCCATACCCCACATCATGAAGAAAAATGAGTTCTATGATTGGCCCACCTTGATCAGTGACAACCTACATCAATAGATAACACAATACTTCCAATTTCATGAGTTCCATATGGTTTCTTACCTAGTCTACTTGGTGGCCTATCAAGGTCAATTCAGAGGGTTAAACACTGAGGGATCATTGAGTGTACAACACATATATAACTACTATCCCCAGTTGGAATTCACGAAGTCAGTGCATCACTACAAGAGAGTGAACGAGGCCTTTCTGATGTACATAGTGCGAGACTTGAACAATGAATTGCACGTCCATATATCTTCAATTGCCAGGGCAGCGATGGCAGAGTGGGAAGATTGGTTCATACAATTTCCTACTTTCACCTATCTCAGGGTCTATGGCTATTCAGGTGCCCCACTCATGTTACCAAGGTATCCGTTAGACGAGGTCGTCTTCATGGAGTTCTTAAGGCAGGCCCACGATGTCCACACATTCTTGAGGAATAGAAAGAAACCCTCCCTCAATTTTCCATTAGGGATGGGAATCTATACATGCAGGACTGTCGTAGATGAAAAGACAATGGGAGATGAGTTAGACAAACTCGACCTCAATCCTTACAACGAAAGACGATCATTTGATCCTCATGTGTCTACGTTGGCCGACTTGAGAAGAACTATGCTCATATATCCGCCCTTGAAGATTTTTGGGCTAATTGTACAGATGAGTTCGAGGTGTGAAGGCATAGATACAATAGGCTCACTCTTCACCAGATGAAAGACTGTTTAAATGAAGATATAGAAGGGTTGTCAGATGATGATGAGGATGTGCTTCTCCCGATGTATGCTTAGAAATGAATTGAAGATCAACCCCTTCCTCAAGCCAACTGGGCCAATAAGGAGTCCCTCTCAATTGAAGATAGGACAAGACAAGTCCTTGAACATAGCAAGGTTTTCCTAATCCTTAAGAGGAAAAACTCCATTCCAGTAGCAGAGCCGCCAAGAACAATTCCCTCTTCTTCCAGAGCACAGTCAGAAGGGAAGGGTAAAAGTCAGTCTCAAGAAGGTGTCAAAGGTAGTAGATCAAATAAAAATGTAAGAAGAAGGTTAGACTTCTCAGGCATAGTCATATAGGAGCAACCTACAGTTGTAACAGAAGCTCCTCCTAACGAGCCCGTACCTCAGAAAGAAGCAAAGGAGCCACCTTTAACACATGTTTCGGTACCTTTGACAGAACCTTTACCGATTCACATCGACCTTGATATTGAAGATGATGAAGAGATTGCAATTGTACCTCCTAAAGAATTTAGTAAAGATACTACTGAGAACTCCTTGGGAAGGGTGAGAAGAAGACCTTCATATCAAGTAAATTTTGATGATCTTGATAACATCTATCAAGAACCTCCTAAGAAGAAGGCAAAGAAGAAAGTTCACTTTGATAGGAATCCTGATAGCGAGATAGTCATGGAGACTGCATTGCCCCCAGAAGATAAGAATAAGGATGAGGTGAATATGGATGACTTCGTGATGGTCAAGGCTAATCTTGGTAGAAATACTAGACATGCAGATGTGAGTTTATTCAGAGTTGTGTTTGAAAACCTTTAGGAAAGAGTGCTCAAGGATGGAGAAGATAAGGCAGCCCTCAAGGCTGAAAACCAGTAGCTCAGGCTTTATATTTCTAACCTTGTCCATGGTTCTTCATAGGCAACCCAGTTGCTGCCCCAAATTTTAGAGACATCAGCTGATCATCATTAGTTGAGACAACTGGTCATTTGTGGGAAAGAGACTTAGGAGTGGATCGAGAGTTTCATTGTCAAAGGAAAGGAGATCTTTACATGGATGTTCCAGTTGAGAGAAAACGCTCATGAGCTACGTCAAGGTATCCAAGGATTTGAACAAATAGTGGCTGAAGTAAAACCAAGGCATGAAATCATCATTGCTGATTTAGATACAACCTATGGTTCAGCAGTTTCAAAAGAACACAAGAGGAAAATCCTTGCTTGGAAAGAGCGTCATGTTTTCAAAGTTAAAACCTATGAGAGGATATCCGAGGAGTTTATTGCCTATAGACAAAGGGTGATTGGAGCTCTTCTTTTCATCAGTGAGCTTGTCATAGAGATTCCTTCTCGATACAGTCTTGAAGATGGTTCCTACGTCGGGCTTGATGAAGTGCAAGTTCAATTTCAGAGTGTTGTTCGTAGTTGCAATCCAGTTGGCAGGAGGATGAGTCATATTTCGATGATGTCAGCAAAGTTTGAGAAAGCAGCCAATGAGGTTGAAGATTTCCTTAGGTTAGTTGCAAATGGTGAAGATATTTTGGAAAAGCGGTGTTTTTCTATTGATGGCATAGATGCACCGAACCAGGACACAATTTCCTTCTTTTTAGCGGATCTGATTGAGCTTTAAAGCAGCTTTCTTCTAGAAGCTTTCTTTCCACTTTCTTTCTATTCTTGGAATAATTCTTATCCATTCTTTGAGAAGAGAAAGAAGATAAATGTAATGGTTGGCGTTTCCCGCTTTTTTTGCTTTCTTAGGTGTTAGATGTTATCTTCTTTCTAGATTTAGAAATAAAGCTTGCTTGCTGAGCAAGCCCTAGATTGTGAAAGCAAGGAGATTTTAGGGTTCCCTACTCCTCTGCTTGTCTATAAATAAGAGCCTTTTCTCATTAGTTTCCTTTAACCATGCTAGTGATAACAAAAAGCTGAGCCTATTGTGCCTTCTACTTGTTATTCAAGTGTTGCTCAATTGTTTTATGATAGTGAATTGTTGAGTCTCTTTTAGCCAACAAGGAGTTGTTGTAATTGTTGTTCCTATTTGTGTAAGAACAAGATTGCAAGCCTCTTTAGCTGCAATTTCTTGTTCCAGGCATGTTAGAAGTAGGTTTTGTTCCAAAAGTTTGAGTAATAAAATCATGAGCCTCATTTTCCTTGATATAACATCTTAGATTTATGTTATTTGTGTTCTGCTTTTATGATCTTGATTTCAGCTTACATTGAAGTGTGTAGATGTTTGTTGAGAAAGAGTTTATTGAAGCATTTTTTCAGAGAATCAACCTTGTTCATTTCTAGTTTCTCTTGCTTTGCGTATTACTTGAGAAGTTAGAAACGTCTTTAGTTTAAGTTAGTCGTAGTTGAAGTTCTTAAAATGAAAAATCTCAACTGCGGCATTTGTGTTTAATAAACCTTGTGCTCTAAGCTGATCAAAAAGATAGGCAACTTAGTTCTTAGTTTAATTTCTTTCAACACCATCAACAAGAGGGAGCTTCCCCTCCTAATTTGAAGAGTAGTTTTACTGAGCATAGTTGTCCATTTCAAATACGCATTCTAGAGGTGCAAATTTAAACACCAACAAGTTTCATGATGGAACTTCAAGGGGTCACTTTGCTCCAAGAACAACAACTTGGAAAATTATGAGAGCCAACTATTATTGGCCTAGCCTATTCAAGGATGCATATGCATGGTCAAAGAAATGTGTTAAATGTGCTTTATTTGCAGGAAAGGAGAAGCTTCCAGCTATGCCTTTGCAACCAATTCAGGTTGAGCAACCTTTCATGAGATGGGGCATTGACTTTATTGGACCAATAAATCCACCTTCCAGTGCTGGTCACAAGTGGGTACTTACAGCCACTGACTATTTTATACATTGGACATAAGCAGTAGCTTTGAAAGAAGCTAACGAGTCTTCAGTTTTAAACTTCTATGAGGACATAGTAACCAGGTTTGGAGTTCCTGACTCCATTATTTCAGATAATGCTCTTGCATTTGTGGGATTAAAGGTTACAAATTGGGTTGTCAAATATGGAATTCATTTGAATACCTCCTCAAATTATTACCCACAGGGTAATGGTTTAGCTGAAAGTACAAATAAAAATCTGATCAGGATTATTAAAAGAACCATGGAGGAGAATCAAAGAGTTTGACACACCAAATTAAAATTTTCACTTTGGGCAGATAGAATAACCCCTAAGAGATCAATTGGTAATTCACCATATGTTTTAGTTTACATAAAAGAGACCAGATTACCTCTATTTGTAGAGCTTCCAACTCTAGACATTGTTCACCATTTGGAGATGTTTGAAGAATAGGACCCAATGTCCGTAAGATATGCAGAGCTCATGGAGCTTGAAGAAACAAGATACAAAGCAATGATGACTTTGGAGTATCATCAACTCCAAACAAAGAGAACCTTTGATAAGAAAGCTACAACCAAAGTTTTCAAGGAAGGTGATATTGTTCTCAAGTGGGATGTGCTGAAAAGTAGACCAGGTAAGCATACAAAATTTGACCATTTCTGGATTGGCCCGATTATCATCACTGAATGCAAGGAGCATAACACATTCCAACTATCAAACATGGATGGAGAAATATTGCCAATCCCAGTTAATGGGATTCACCTCAAATGTTGTTTTGAGGTATGACTTATCATTGAACATATTAGGTTAGGTTTATGCTTTCAATAAAGTGCTGCTACACTATAGTTTAACTGCAAATTTCATTCCCTAAGTGTTGTTCAAGCACAGTAGCTAGTTTCATTTCAGTTTTTTCCCTGTTTTAAATAAGTGTCCTACTATTCTGACTAGTCTCAAGTGAGTTACAACTATGTGCAAGTTGTTTTAAGTCTACCTCTGAATTTGCTCAATGACTCCATACCCAATGGACAAATCTAGGCTACTGGTTTACATGTTTAGCAGACAAACATCCAGTAAATGTCACCAAAAATGTTACCCATTTTTCATTTACAACTCAAATCAAGTTGAGCTTATAGATTTAAAACTGAGAAAATGAGGTATTCATTTTATTATCCCTCCTACATTACATTCAGATGTATAAATGTAAAATCCAAGAAAGATTACAACTACAGATCATTACATTTGTACACATGCATATAACATAAGAAAGATTTTACAAATCTTTTCTGAAAAGTTATTTTATTGAATATAAATATTCATTTAACTCACACAAGTCGTGAGTTTAACTTATGCTTATTCAATGCAAATCAAAATAAACATATACATGAATAAGTAGATGAAGAAAAAAAATGTGCATGTAGGGAGGGTAACTAGTCATTGCCTAAGAATGACTGGTTGGTTCTATTGTATCTTCTTGTCTGGTTGCTACCCGAGTTGTCCTAGTCTTTTCCTAGCTCCTTGATACCCCTATTTCTTGCATTAGTCAAAGCAATGTATTAGAGCAATGCTCCAAGCAATGAAAGGTTACACACCATACATGATCATTTACCTATTCATGTATAAATTGATCTTAATCTGCATTAAACAAACATCTATTTCTTGAATGTACCAGAAAAATCAGTGAAATCATCATGTATACTTAAAGTATACATTTTTTTTCTAATTTGTTTGCTTCATGTGCAGTTATAGGTGTTAATAATGTCTTAATTCAAATTAGTGGTGAAAATGTGGCTCCCACAAGGGTTGAGCCCAGCTCATAATTTGTGCATAACCTTTTAAATATAAGTCTTACAGAAACAATGAGTATTGAAAACATATAGGAGCATAGTGAGCAGTTACATAAACTAATGAAACAAGATTTCAATAGCGAGCTTGATATCATGTAGACATAAGGAACATGCTTTATAAATCATGGCAGTCAAACAAACAGACCTCAGAGTTCAAATACAAGTGAATCAGTGTCTTGCAAGTTAACATTTCTCAAAATGTTAGTACTTCATAATAGAGATCTACAGTAAGCAGCTACCAAGTGAACAATGAGCTTTCAGTGGTAATATTCTTTATGAGCAACAACAATGATGAACAAGCATATAGAATGTTCATAGATAAGAATATACCAGTAAAAACAAGCTTAAGTGCTACAGTTTTCACTATTATCAATGGAAAAGGCTCACTTAGTGAAATCATAACATGAAAAGGTGCAATCATTAATCAAAATTTATCATTTTAAAATCCTGGGGAGACAGTCATGAAAGACAGGACCCACACTTGACAATACTTTTGAGAGTGCAATAAGAATGATAACATGACAGTGGCTTAGGGACAGTACATAAGCAAAATAAGATTGAACCATAGGCCATAACAGAGCAGTCAAGTACCTAATGCAACTCTAATTTATGATAAGATAACAACCCAGTGATCTTGTGGAAATGGAGGCCTCACACAACAAAGGTATCAATAATATATTCGAGTCTCAAATGTTAGTGACAATACATTTTGAGAACTCGAAAGATAAGCATCCTGTATTCAAGAATACTGCAAATGTTGTTAATGAGGGAAGTTGTTTCTGTGTCGTAAATCCTATTTTAATACCTCAATACCTCATATTGTAGTCAATACAAGAAGCAATGCATTTATAGCACAGAGACCTTGTACACAATATGGACTCATAATGTTTGATGCTTGTGGAAAACAAATTATAACAATATACCAATACAGTGGCCGAAATATTCAGGTTTCTAAAAAATCACAGAAAATGTATCATGGCCACGAAACTTGCAGAGGAGATTGAAAGGCAGCCATGACCATTTTTGGAAAGGAAAGATGTTATACATAGTAGAATAGTGAAGGCGCAGGTTTGTCAAAACCCAGAATACCCATGATATTTTGATTAAAAGCCACGACTTAAAAACTAATTAGAGCAAAAGAACAATTGTCAGTACTCAACCGTGAATAATAGAAGCTACAACCTATATAAAAAAAAGCTATATAGTGTCATGGCCATTGAAATATAAGTCGGCTTGCAAAGTGGAAAGCAAGGATATAGTAAAAAACCCTCATGGGTATTCTACAACAAAAGCATGGTTTTTATTGCTCATAAGGAAAAGAAATATGGAGCCTTTGAATTACACCTGTGCTGCACAATGGCATTGAATCATTTACAAATCAAGTTTCTCCAAGCAAATGCTTGATAAAATGTAGAAACCTACAAGAGGGTAAAAAATTGCAAAAAATGTATCATGGCCGCAGCATGGAAAACACACATATTTCATCTATCAAATAAAAATCTCCAGTTTCTTCAACAAAATCATAAAAGTGCTTACCAATATATATCTATGAGGAAGATCACAAAATGCCTTTGTTCGGTTGTAAGATTCATCATTAAAGTTGCAGGTCGAGCCCTCAAACCCTATGGCGGTAGAAACAACTTCTTTGTGAAGCTTCAAATTAAAATGAAAATGCCCTTTGTCTTTTACCTTTCTCTTACTTAGGGTTGAAACCCTAAATGGCTGATAGAAATTTGTTTTTTTATGCCAATGTTTTAAATAAATCAATGCAATAATATACCGTGGTCAAGCTAATGCCTTAGGCATTTTATTTACCAAGTGTTTGCTATGTATCAAAGTCTTGAAAACTTTGACTCTTTTCATACTATTGTTTCCTCATATGGCCGATGCATAGGGTGAACTATTGTAATTTTGCATTTCAACTTATTGTAAAATAATTTAATATTAAATGGTGTTTTATAAACCATTTAATTTAAGTTATTATTTCTCACAAATGCAAAAATTAAAAATAGGAGACATGTGTTTGTATGGCTAAGTCAAAGGAAGAAATAGATATACTTATCTTTATGACTTGGAGAAGAAGAAGGGACGCTATTTTCATTTTGAGACACTTGGAGAAAATATAGGCATGTTATTTTAGTTTTGAGACACAAGGAGAGCATCTAGGGGCTGATTTATTGGGTTTTTATCTTGGACTTGGTCAAACTTGACTTTTTCACACATATTGAAGCCTTTTAGAGTGAATATTATTGCTATGTTTTTGGCTTTTTGAAGCCATACGAGTTCATGAAGCTTTTAGAGCCTCTTTTGGTGGAGCTACTAGGACTTGATCATATATTATCATTTGTAACTCATTATGGGTAGTTCTTGATTATGCAGTTTCTACACTTAGTGACTTTTGAAGTCCTTTGGCAATTTTGCAGACTTTTGTAACTCAATATTTTGGCTTGTACAACAGTAGATATCACAGATAAACAATAAAGATGAGTTTTCACCTTCTCAGTTCTTTTGTTTCATTGTGTGGATGTGTTTGATTATTGAAATTACTTGTGAATGTTCTCTAATTCCTTGTAATTTTTATCTCAACTTAGCACCTTTTGCAGAAATATATATGTATATTGCAGGTCATAAGTTGTGTCAAGAATTTGTAAATGCTTTTAGTTGTGAGATTTATCTTTCCCTCTAAGAGTTTAACATCTTTTAAATCTCCTTATGAAACACTTATGCAAGAAGCATAATAGTTGAGCAATGTGAATTTAGCTTTATCAATTGATTAGCTTGTGTTTGTAAACTGTTTACAAGTTAGTTTAATAGTTAGGTGCATCGCCATAGAGATAAGTCATTTTAGTTTATGTTATCTTCTATCCTTTTCCTCAATATAATTAGTAGTTTAGGTGAGTACCAAGAGGAAGCCGACCTTCTCTAGAGGTTGACCTCTCTTCATAAGTAGCTTGCAGCGTTAGAGGTCTTCCCATGTTTTCACTGAAAAGCTAAGTTCTGCAGCTTGACTTGTCAAATTTTGCAGCTTAGCTAGGGTGCAATTTCAATAGTTAACAATAAGGTTTCAACTTGTTTCAATTATTAACACTACGTTTCCTTTGCCAAATAAGTGAAACCTCTTACATGTGGGGGAATAACATGGTCCAATAAGTGACCTTACAACACATACAACATTTCCATATTAATCATGGATATTAGGGGGGATTTATCATTTCCAAATAGGGAAAGTCAATTTTGATACTAACTTTGAATTCAAATCATATTTAAATATAAAATTCTTATCCTCTAAGGTGTAAGGTCAAGGGCAAGATTCCTAGGCATGTCATCTAACAACATTGAGCTGCTATCACCACCTATCATGACAAATCACCATAATGCCTCTTCATAGCATTGCCATGCCATCACCCTACCATGTCATTCATTAAGTGATTGTGTATTTCAAAGGCCAAATTATTAACTAACACTACATAGGTGTGTTCTAAAATAGAGGTCTTAGAATGAACATCACTAAAACTGAATTCTCACTCATCAATTTTACCTTATATCAAAGTGTGTAACCACAAATACTCCACATTATTGTACAAGAATAATGAACACACTTATTTTCCTAAAACAATAAAGAAAAAGTTATAAAACTAGTTACTTGTTAACTATTAATAACTATCAAATATTGAAGTAATTAAAGGCACTGTGTGGAATTTTTTTACCAGTATAAATAATTAAAATGTGAAATCTAATAAAATGAATTTCATCTTACTAGAACCCTCAATGTTGCACTGCGATAGCATTGTCAATGAATGTGTAATTTTTAAAATCACATGTAAGCTATTATAAGTTATATTATGATTGATCAACTTAATAATATTAAATAAACATCAAACTTCAATATATAGAGAAAACCAAATTTATAGGAAAAAAATGTTCTTTGATAATAAAATAATCTCATTTATTTTTAAGGCCATTAAAATTGATTCGCCAATTTCATTAGTCCAAATTTTAATTGAGTTTTTTCCCAAATTCCCTTAGGTTTAATTGGAATAGAATAACACAACTTTATAATTAATCAAGATTTAAAATAAAATAAAATAAGTTTAATACAAGATATAACTTTGAGAGAATATAGTCATCTTTCTCAAATGAATTTCAAATTGAAATATCATTTCTATAAATATTCTCTTAAATGCTTTTTCAAGATATAATCAATGCATCTTCAACATTTCAAACATAAATATTGATTTTATAAATATTCTCTTGAATGTCTTTTCAAGATATAATCAATTGCATCTTCAACAGTATCAACTACCTGAAAAATATAAAACCAAATAATATAAATAAAAAATGACGGATAATATTACATCAAATGTATGATAAAATAAACAATAATCCTAAACAATGGAAACAAGCAATGCTAGATTATATCTTTGCATATTCATTATTAAAATGTAAGGATTATAACAAACACAAATTTCTCATGTTCAACATTTAGTAAAATGATATACCACCACATCTCACATCTCTAAGGAATTACAATAAAATTTAAACAAAAATTTCCTACCCAAAATTTAGTAAAAAGATATGCCCCTACATCTTACGTTTCTAATGGATTATGAAAAAATTTAAACCAATACTATCATGTTTGGTAATCTAATGAAATATAATATTCTCAAAATAAAATTGGTGAAGAAAATGATGACCTCAATCCTTACATGAAAACCTTGCAATAACATTCATCCTATAGAATAGAGTCCAATGAATGTTTTATATTATGTCAATTTCTATTATTCATTATTATTTTAAAACATATCTATTCATAATTTCTAATATGGGAGGTAAAAAATTGAGGAATGACGACAAGCGGGACACAGTGCTTGCAACAGGGGGATTTTGGTGTAGCGAATGGGCTTCCTCAAAACGGCGTACTCCCTCATCTCGGCATGTTGGATCCTATGATCGGTGAGGTGCGGTGTGTGGGCAGGGTCCCTCCCTCTCCTCCTAGCGCTTCCTTTGTTGGTGTTGCGCGGGGTTGTGTGGTCGAGGACCCTATTCCTCTTGACAAACGAAAATCTTTTTTTGAAGTTGTTTGTGCCCAGATTCCTGCTACTTAAGTTAGGGTTCGACCTTTGCCCTACGCCCGTGCCTCCCCTATGGTGGTTTGTGGGCCAGAGGTTGTTGAGAATGAGGATTTCTATGTGCATCAGGGTGTGGTCTACAGGTTTAACGGCTTGTGGCCCTCCCTTCCGGATTTCCATGAGTGGGTTTTTGTTTCCTGAAAACCTATTGTTTCTAAGCAAATTGACCTTTATCCCAGTGCTAGAGGTTTTTTCTTTGCAACCTTTACTTCCTCTGAGGATTATGACCGAGTGTTGCATAGGGTGTGGATGTGGGGTGTTCATTCACTATTCATTCGGCCTTGGTCTCACTCGTTCAATCCTCTTATGGAGCCTCTGAATATCAGACTAGTTTGGGTTCGTCTGTCGAATCTCCCTCTTCAGTTTTGGGAGGATTCTTGTTTTGAAGCTATTGGCAATGCCATTGGTAGCTTTTTAAAGGTGGATTCTACGTCTCGGGATCTTGGGCATACTACAGTGGCTCATATTTTAATTGATTTGGACATCTCCAAACCTCTCCATAGTGATGTGGTCTTGATGGTGGAGGACAAACCTTGGAAGCAACTTTTGGACTATGAGGTGCTCCCTTTTCGGTGCAGGAGATATTTCTATGTTGGTCATTTGGCCTCTGGCTGCCCCCTTGCTCACCGTAAAGGCAGTGCTACCTGGTGGAAGGATGCTCTCTCGGACCATCTCACGGTGGGCTCTCCCTCTTCGGATGATCCCTTTGAGGAGGAATCTTCCTTGGTGGTTGTGGCTCCCCAGGATCCTCCTCCGGCTATCCCTTCTGTGGAACCATTGCCCTAATCTGCTGTCGTTGTGCCGACTGATTCTGCCCGTCCCTCATTGAACACTTCTGTTGATCCCCCGAATTCTCTTGACTTCTCTTTTGCACTGTCGGCTTTGCTGCATGGAGGCTCTTTGTCCGTTGTGGTTGTGGATGAACTGCTCATCTCGCCTCACTCAGTTGACTTTGGTTCCGAGCCTTCCTAGTCTATTGTGTAGAAAAAAAAGAAGAGACTCCCCAAACCGTGACCTCGGGTTTTGGGAGTCAGATCTATCCCCCTAGATTCTAGGGTTGTCTAGTCCTAGTACTTAAATACGAGACAAAGTACTTAATAAAACTACCATCTACATAATTTTTTTCAAGTAAGCTTATAGTTGTATCATATATTGATTTCATAAATTTAGTTAACAACTATTCATAAGATTGACAAATTCTATAAAAGCGTGGATTAGAATTAAGAAGCATTTTTAAGGTCTTTCTACTGTATTAGTGAGAATAGGGCATACACGATGCATATAAGTACCAATCATCGACATTAGAACTTGAAACTAAATATTTGTGAATTTCAATCTACAACAAAAAGTCAAACTAATAAACATTTTAAAAACTTTGTACCATAGTTGGTATGAGTTTTCCACAGTCCATGAAATTGTCTTGCAAGCTTTTGGATTTAACTGTATGTTTTTCAATTGACGTTTCAGATCACACAGTTAAATCCAAAAGCTTGCAATACAACTTTGTACCATACCAACAAGAATAAGGCATATAATATAAATATCAAGCTATAAAATTAGAACTCAACTAAATACTCATGAATTGAAATCCACACCCAAAAAAAACCAAAACCTCCAATAACAAACTCACTTTAATTAGCAGAGCAAGAGATGGAGTGAGCGATGAGCGGGAAGTGGAGCGAGAGAGAAAATTTGAATTCCTCAGAAGCTGTGGGCGAGGAGGAGGCTGATTCAAAGGACGAGGCGAATGGAGGCCATCCTCTATTTGTTTTAGCTATGATTGAGCGACTTTGGTGGGTGAAGTTGGGCACCTTCAGTGGAGGTCTATTTGTTGGATCTGTAGGTTTCCTGGTGTTGAGCGTTGGAGTTGTTGTTGAGTTGAAGGGTGCAGCTTTGGTGGTTCTCTTAGGTGGTCCTTCCTGTGCAGTTAGTGTGTGTGTGGCCAGTGATCGAAGGAAACAATTGTGCGGCTACTCGGTTTGGTTTGGGGCTTTACCTGTTTCTTCTATCAACCCTTTGGGGTGTCTGATGGAGATGGCTTTTTCATAAGAGAGATCCTAAATTCTCTTCTATGCTAGGCTTGAAGGTGTCTTGTTCTCACAAGAAGGTTTGTTTAAGATTTTTCAAGTTTATGCAAATGATGAAGTTGGTGAGCCCCTTGCTGAAGATTTGCTAGTATGTGTTGGTTTTGGAGGCATTGGGAATTGTTATTCCTCAATCTTTCCTGATTTAGGTTTTGGAAGTTGATGATATGTTCCTGGATTGTTCTCTGGCTAACCCTAATCTTGGAGGGGTGGATCTCCTATTTTTATTCTCTTCCTTATGGGGGTTTTTGTTTTTTTCCCTTATGGAAGTACTCTTGGCTCTCATGTCTAGAGGGTTTGAAGGCTAAAACACACTAAGGGAGCATTTGCTGCCCTTTTTTTTTGGTTATGTGTTGATGGCTGGTCTATGCTCAATGTATTTAATGAAGACCCAAATAATCTTGAAGTTAAAGGGAGCTTATGTTGCCCTTTCTATTGGTTTGTTCACTCTCTTCCTAATTCCATAGTTTGATTCTCCTATAGAGGTGGAGCTTGTTCCTATGGGTGTGGTTGGGGGTTTGGATGATGAGGGTCTATCTTACCTTGGATTGGCTTCCTTTTGTGGTTCCTTTGCTTTTCTCTCCCTATTTCTCGTGTCAGCTTCTCCTACAAATGTGGAAAACTCTCCTATTGAGGTGGAGATGGTTAGTGTTGGTGGTGTTGGGAGTTGTTGTGAGGGGGCTTTGGTTGCCAATTTTTCAGATTGGCCTTGTTTTCCTGTTGAGGTGGATTTTAAGGTTAGTGTTGGGACCTAGTTTTTGCTCCATGTTTTTGATGGGCATGCAGATAGGGAGTTGTTGCTGCCCTTATTTCAGTCTAGTTCTCTTTTCTCCTATTGAGGTGGAGAATGAGAATAGTGATGGTGAGATGCTGATTGGGAGCTGTTGTTTCCCTTATTTCAAACTAGTTCTCCTTTCTCCTATTGACGTGTAGAATGAGAATAGTGTTGGTGATTCAATCTAGTGTATGCACCTTTGGAAGCACATGCAAAGTTTTATCTAGCTGATGGCTAGTGCTAGTTGTTAGCTCAGGAACTGCCTTTGTTGTGCAGTTTTTGTATCGTGGGTGGGCTGTTGTTTGGCGATGGTAGATCTTTGGCAACGTTATGTTTGTAATGGGTTTTGGGTCCCTTCAAAACCTATCTGTAAAAGGTTTCAGGGCCATTCAAAACTTGTTTTACCCTTACTAAAAAATAAACTCACTTCAATTTTACCTAAAGACAAAATATAGGATTGCATCCATTATAAAATAAAGCTAGATTTGATCTTGGCTCATATCCTAAGTAGAATGAAAAAATCTGATATGGTATCTATTGCACAAGATTGTGATTGCTCCTAAATGTTTAGCCTTTGATAAAAAAAACTTTCTAGTCCAAGTTTCCTAACATGATGTGCTTATATTTGATTTGAATTCCACATTTATACACATTTTTTACATCAAGAAGCATGTAAAGATGAATTAGTTGATGGCAAGCATGTTTATGAATTTGGTGAAGTCCATAGTTCTAAGGATTTGCTTTGCAAGCTATAAAAAGCTATGTTCATTCTAGGAAAATTTTAGGCATTTTGTTTGAAAATGTGATTTGGTCTATGGCAAGTAAGGATCTCATTTGCACTTTAAAAACAAGCCATGTTCCTTTTAAGCAATCTCATTATTGCCTAAGAGTATTCAACGGGCTTCAAGAATAGAGCAACAAAATTATTTTTTATGATTGACTTTGATAAAAAAATTAATATAGTGAGATTTTATCTTAGGTTTTCTAATTTGATTGGGTTTTAGATAGTCTTTACTATCTTGACAATCCCAAATTATTGAAAAAATTACTATAAATGCTCTCCAATATTTATTTGAGGCAGCTCAAACATACACAAATGACTCAAGAGCATCCTTAATAGTTTATCATACCTTGCATTGTCAAGACCATCTAATCTCTTTTTGTAACATTTAAGGTACCCTCTATTTTGACTTGTAGGAATGGGGCATCGACTTTTTTTCATGTAACTAAACTTATACATTTGGAAGACATTTTCAACCGCAATTGCTTTACCCATTGAAAACAAGTAAATAACCTTTCTTTTGTCGAATGAAAAGACAAAGGTTGAGCATAAAATAGATGGTCTTTGGACATAGTAAAAGGACCTCCCATTTTCAACCAGTATGTAATGCAAAGGTAAGAAAAGGGACTAGTACCCATATGAAATTTTATGTATCCTATCACATTTCAAGCTTACTACTTGTCATTTCTTTAAGCCAAGATTCGTGTTTCAAACTTTGTCATGATTGTCCATGTCTTTGCAAGGCCAACAAAAAATGCTTTCCATTACATCAAGTGAGACAAAGGTCAAAGTTTGGATGATGGAGAAGTGGAAAATTCATGTGAAACAAAACTATTGCTACAATGGAGCACTCCATGAGAAAAAAGACAAATTTTGAGTTAAAAAATGCATCCTCATATTGAGGTGCATGCCATATAGAAGGGGAACACATGAAATGTTTCCAAAGTAAAAAGATGCATCCTAGTAGACTCTGTGCATCATTCTGAAGGAAAGCATAAAGTTTACTCATAATTAAAAATTCCAATTGTATGATGAAGAACACGGTATATTTAAGGTAAATAAGAAGGTTGTAAAATAAACAAATACAAGGACTATAAAGAGGTGCATGCTGCTATGAGAAGTAATACATTTTAAGTTGATAAGAAATATCCATGGTGTATATGGGTGTGCACCACAAAGAAGGTAAAACATGAAGTTATTGAAATGAAAGTTGTCGATCATATACGGTGGCACACACCACATAAAGGGCTTTTACAGGTTACAAAAAGATGAACTACAATCAAAGTATAGAGATGTGCACTCAAAAGGAGAAACACATTTTCATCAACCAAAAATTATACACCCCCATACACAAGGAAGCTAGTACATTTTCAAACGTTTCAAGCATATGAGGGTTTTGTTGGCCCTATTTTTGTGTGGTTTCCTAAAAGTGGAAAGAGGGACCAAAGGCCTAAGAAACAAATAGATAGAAAATAGGTGAGGCCCACCCTATCTTTACCTTGCATTTTTAATTTAAATAACATTGCAAATACATTGCACAAAATCTTTGTCAATACAAGCCACAATCATCAAGCAAGTTTTGGGTTTCTATGACACAATGAAAGTATGAGGGTGTTGACGTGGTTTTTGTGACCGCACCAAACAGCAAAACAAAATAGTCCGAAGGCTACTCCATTCTCTCTTGATCAAAGTATTCCGTGTGCTAAGATTGCAAGATAGATCACACGTTCAACTCCAAGGTTCTGAAATACTTGGAACACCCTCAGTTGGTTGATGTGTATTGCTGTGTTCTTACGAGGGGACTTACATAATTGTTCAGGCTTCTTGCAGTTAACAACAGATAGATGATTCGAAGGGGATTTTGTGTGTATGATTTGGCAATATAGTTCGTTTTCCTAAAGCTAATCAGAAATGTGCGCAAAGTAAAGGAGTATAAGGCCTAAGAAACTTATGCTCTATCCTAAATGCAAGATATGTGGAGCTTGATTTCAGTAGACTTCAACCGAATTTCACCTAGCCTCACGTCGAACAGCCTCAGTAAAATTGGTGCAATCTTCAAAGGGGATAGCAAGAGATGTTCAGATTATAATTTAGCATACGTACACCATCAAAACGACGCATATAAGTACACAAATCACAATCGAAGTTAAACTCAAGATAATGTCCAGTAGACCACGCAAGGCGAACTTATCATCAACAAGCCGCTAGTGGTATGGAATGAAAAGAAGCTACCTCAATAAAACACCACACATCAAAGTAAACTACTTGAATGAAAATTAAGCTACTTGGATTCGAAAGGAAGAAGAGACCTTGCTAGCTATTCATGACAAGACGAATTCCACCATCAATGAAAAGATCTATTATCATGAAAAGTGTTACACAACAATCTCCACAAAAGTTTTCAAAGGGAAAACTTTCTTTCTTCTCCACACTATGCTAAGCAAAATGTCTACTCTGCTCTACTCTCTAGCCTCTAATGCTAATGTCCAATGTCTACTCTATTCTCTAATGTCTTACAAATGAGGGGGACTCCCCCTTTATATAGCTAGCCCAGTCCAAAAGACGGCTAGGGTTACAATCAATAGAGTGGCCAAAATCGTGCCACCTCAGCCCTAACCCTAAAAACTGCCAAAATGGGGAGTGGTGTAATAAATGAACAAAGATTCCCACTCACTCCCAAAAATAGTAAAGGCAATAAATGCCCACAATCAGTCTTCTAGAAGATCCTCGTCCAGCAGTGCATTCCCGTTCTCCTTCTCCTTAGCTGCAAACACAACAAATCTGCCAAGTATAGCCTCAACTTCCTGAATTGAAATGGGTGGAACACAATCCAGCTGAAACTCTAACACTGTGATTGAATGTTCATGCCTTGTACAAGATTTTCTCCAAGCAATCAAGGAATCCTGCGTGCTCTGAATCAAACTAGAGAAAGTAGAAGTGTTCTCGAAATCATCCTGTACGAAGGTCTTAACCTCTGAAAAGAAAGGTACCAGCCTACCCCTCAAATTATCAACATTGATTTCATCTGGATTCAACCGCCTAGCAAATATGGCCTCAAAAGTGTTCTGAACTCCATCAATGATATTGGCCATGGCCTTATGTATCCTGGCTGAATCCGCCTGTGCCGCGTCGAAGAAACCACGCCCCGTGATCGTTGAAGAATACCATCTAGAAAAATCATATATGTCATTCTCCTGAATGGCACCTCCATCAATCAGCAATCGCAACAGAACATGCCTCAATGCCTCAAGACGCTGAATTACTTTACTCTGATAGACAGAAGCATCTCCCCAAGCATGATCAACTGCCTCCATCCGTGCCAAAATACTTGAGGCCTGCTGAAAAGCAGAAGCGAGGTCCTCCATAAACTTTTAGGTCTCAGCACGAACTCCTATGACCCACTTGTCTGCTTCCTGTGCCATCTTTCCTAACTCCACCAAGCCACTGATTGACTCTCTGGGTATCTCTACTGGAGGCTCTATCACTAGAATCTCCTGCCCTCCAGAACGAGACAACTGTTGTACATATCCAATCAAGGCCTTGTGTTCTCTTTTCAATCTTTTATACTTTCCTTCCTTCTTGAATAACCTATCTTTGAGGGCGAGGTAGGAGTTATCACACTCCTCCACAATCTGTGCACCAGTGGGGCGTCCTAAATCCAAAGTCGTGACTACATAATTCTCAGGCACCGCTTCATTTCGGTCACAATCAACTTGAGGCACGACAACGTGAAGAGTGCGAGAACCATCCTCTTCAGTGGAGATCTTCAAAAACTTTCTTGCTTTCTTCGTCTGTGGAGGTGCACTGATCCTGTTCAAAAATTCTTCCATCTCAACTGCTAGATCAATCTCCTCACTGGGGCTCCTTCTCATTCTATCCTTAAGCCAATCAGGCACATTGTACTGTATATCGAAGGGCTGCTGCTCTTGTGCCTCTACCTCTCTAACTTGCTCAACCTCTACATCATTCTGGCGAGGCTCATCGTCCTCAAGTGGCTGAGTGTCTCCTGAAACTATATCATCATCATCATTCATAGCTGCCTCCAACTCCTGCTGAAACTGAGGGTCAGTAATAGTCCCCTCATCATCCTGCTGATCAACCCTAATAGGTGCATTGACGCTCTGGCCAACCGATTCTCTCTGTGGAGGCTGATTATTTTCCTGTACTACCTGTACCTGATTCAATGCATTCCTCTGATCAGCAAACAAAGAAACCTCCTAGATACTTGGAGAACGTGTCTCCAATGGCATGGGTGATGCAACTGCAACTCGTGGAGGTTCCAGCTGAACAGGCTCCTGTCGAACTAGCTCTTTCCTTTTGGATTCTGGACCTCGTGTGATCTGTTTCTTTTTGCCTGTGGTGGGTGTCCTGTGATCTCCCATCAAATTGTAAGTCAAAGCAATTGACCTACTCTTCAACCTGCTCACTCACCTATCAACCCATGCTCTAGTAAATGTTAGGACCGGGATAGAAAGTGTATCCAAGTCAGCCACCTCTGGTTCTGACCAATCTGGGAGCGGAAGTAGAGTATCTCTCACTGCTGCATAATCAGGATGGACAACGTCCATATCCTCATTCACTTGGTCTGGAACTGGAACAACTTCACACTCCCTGATCAAAGTAATTGGCAACCGAGAGAACATTTTTTTCCTGACTTCAATCTCATCTGATGCGTCAGCCCAATAATCCTCAATATTTGCCTTATGTTTAAATTCTTCTGACAGTACCCATTTGATATTGTGATGTGGATTATAGTGTTGTCGGCTGGTGTGATATGAGAAATGATAAAATTGAAGCTCGCTCTCGGCTTCTCTGGCTGCCTGTATTGAAGGACATACTTCATCCGAGTTGCCCATGACAATTGGGAATTCAATTCCTCCCTTCTTCTTTTTCTTTTGAATCTTATCGTAGGCGAGCAATTGCCTAGATATCTCTAGCATCAATATTCTATCAGTTGGGTACTTAGGCAGCCTATACGGATACGATGAAAAACCTTGCAGCTTAATATAAGAAAACCTTGGAAACTGAATGAACCAGCACCCACACCTTTCAATCAACTCTTGGGCCTCCCTCGAGATTCTGTGGTGTAAACGCTCCTGAAGCAATCTCGTGATATGCATGGTGAAGGCATCGTTAACACACTTGTAATGAGTAGTGCTCGCCAAATGTAACTGCGGACAAGCGTCATAGATTTTGAATTGGTGGGAGCCACAACCAACAGGTTCTTTGTAAGAGATCCCTCTGTACTTCGTCATACGAGCCAACATATAGATGATGTAAGAGCTCATGTAAAATGTCTTTGTCCTTCTGAGGCTCAGGAGCTGCTCATGCAAATTATCACTGATCATCACAGCCCAGTTGACGTAATCTTTCCCTTCCAGCACGAGGTTGATGTAGTAGAACATCCAAGGCTCAAAAATAAAGGACTGTGGGCAACCACCAACTCTACTCAGCATCATGATGAGATCACAATATTCTTGCTTCAAGTCCTCCACTATGATCTGCTTCGACAACTTTGTACGAGAAGGCTTGGGAGTGCTCATCCAGTGAGTGTTAATTGTCTCTGTACATCTCTCGAAAGCAGAAGCGTACATCCGTTCAGCTCGCTCTCTGGACTTGTAAACCATGTTCCTATGCACCGGGATCCCGAAAGCTTCACCAATGGCTGCAGGAGTAAGATTAGCTAGCACTTGGCCATCTGGTGACATGATCGATCTGTGATCCTTCTCATAGTAATTAGCGCACTCCATTATCAGCTCCGAACACTGAATGGCTAGTGGGAAACCAACAGCTGCATATAATCCGCTTCGAACAATATTGTGCGAAGTAGTCGAAGGCCGATGACTCCCAATTCCCAACATCCTGTTTTTGAAGGTCTCTAGGTTGACGGAGCCCAAGTTGGTGTCTGTCAGCTTGCCCAACTTTGAAATAAATTTTGATTCCGGCATGAATGTCTTACTCAGCTTCTTAATCACAGCCTGCCTGGATGCACCATTGTCTTTGCCAATCGCCCTTGCATCAGCCATTTGCAAACAATAAACATTCATCAGCAATTCATCTTAGAAAAATGAATAAGATACCTTGCAGGGCTGCCAGTCAACTTTAATAACTCGAGAAGCTGCAATAACTTTTCTTGTTTGCAAACCTCAGCTTCTTCTCTAATAAATTCGAGCTTCAATCACTTAGAAACAAATTTCCAAGCAAGCCTTGTCTTCAGCAATCAGCAAGTTCGCACTTTTAGACAATTCTCAGCAACTTCACCTCCAGGCGTCCTTCAAATGCAGATTTGAATACCTCCAGCAACTTGCAAGTGCGCCCCTCTTAGCTCTGGCAACTTCAACTTTCAATCAACAACAAATCAAAATTCAGCCACAATCAGCAAGTGTGCCCCTCCAAAAGTTGCAGCAATAACTTCGAACTCCAGCAAACTCCTCTTTGAAATTCAAAATCTCCTTCACTTCAGATTTTGGAAACAAACTCAAGTCAAGTCGTCCCTCTCAGCGTCTTTTCCGCAATACTTCAGCCTTAGCAATAATTCGTACTCCTCAAGCTTCAGCAATTCTTAGCAACAATCTTCACTTAGAGCAAATTTGACTTCTCCAGCTGTGAAAAAAAAAGTGAGAAACTTCTTCATTTTATAGCCAAAAATCTAATTCTAGAAGGAGCCAATTTTAGCCAGTGCAGTAAACTTCCACTACTCCACTTCAAGAATTCGAATTTTCCCTCTCTGGTATTTCTGACACTTGTCTCTCGACGTCAGGAATCTTATTCTTCTAGAAGTTCAACTTTGACTGGCATCTTTTGAATTTATTTTCGAAAAATTTAATTTAAATTCATCTTTTTAATTCACCAGCCGGAGCTCTGTCACTTGAATTCGAATTTAACTCCTCCTCAGCTCTGGAAAATTCATCATCGAAGAATTCAATCAAAATCATCTAGGCAACCCACTTCGAATTCGTTGTCCGGAGAAATTCATTTTGAAAACACATTTTATTCAAATTTTCCTTAGAAGATTTTAAAATTTCCCTTAGGAAAACTCACAATTTGAGCACTGATTAAATTCTTCACTGAAAAAGTGTTGGCGAAGTGCGGAAGACTTGGAAATCCATCTATCATCGCAAATGTTCAGTACCCAGAAGAAAATTTTCTTCAGAATGCTTCGAATCCATGGGTATCCAACGAACGGGTTCATTAAATTTTTAAATTTTGAACCTTAGAAAATATTATTCTGTCAAATTAAATCCATTCTTCGCCTGTGATCATCCTGTGTTTCTCTCACTTGAGGAATTTGAGTTCATCCTGCATTATCATCATTCTCTGACTTCATCACTGAGAAATTTTGCTCGTGCTCCAAGAAAAAGTTTCACCACCTTTAGTTCTAGGCGTATTTTCTAAGGAAGAAAATATTTTGCCTTAGAAAATATTTTAAATCATCTCTTAGGAAAATTTTGCCTTGGAAATTTTCGCCTTAAAGAAATTTTATTCAATCTTGCCTGTGAGAAAAACACCAACTTCATTTAAAAAAAATTTATTCATGGAGGTGTCTAGCACATTTTATTTTTCACTCACCACTTGCATTTTACTTCACCCTTGAAAGGCAATTTTACTTAAAAACTCCAACGCCTTAGAAGAAATTCCTTACTCACCACCTTAGGCGCATATCATACTTAGAAGAATTTAAAATCACGCCTTAGCATGTTATCTTCACCACCTCACACATATCACTTTGGGCGCATTTTAGACTTGAAGAGGGACATCTAACTTCACCACGCCTAACATCTGTTTTCATTTTTCACATACCTTAGAAAAATTCCCTAACACCTACCACCTTAGGCGCATTTGAGACTTGAAGAGGAAATTCAAAAATCACGCCTAGGATTTACCCTTGTATTGACCACGCCTTGAAGTGTCTTTTACCCCATTTACCACCTTACATTCACTTTTACCACCTCAACTTGGGCGCATTTGAGCTAGGCAAGAGGATGACCCTTCAACTTCTATTTTTTGTCCTTACTTGACCTCATTTGGGCGCATTTCCACATAGGTGAAGGATGAAAATTGTTGACTTGTTTGACCTCCTCCTTCTTGAGTGCATTTTGGCATAGCTGGTGGATAACTCTTACCATGTCCCTTGTGACCTTTCACCTCCCTCATTTTCGTCTTCACATGCATGTCCTTGGGCGCATTTTGCCTATGTAGGAGGATGAAAGTCATTGACTCCTTTGACCTTCTTCTAGAATTGGCGCATTTCACCCCCTGAGAAGGATGGGCGCATTTGGAGGGGTGAGGAGGACGAGTTCAATACTTAGAAAAATTTTCAACTTCCATGAGTTTCCCTTGCGCGCATTTTGCTATGCCTACAGGATGAAAGGTGTTGACTTTCATTGACCATCTTCTCCTTGGGCGCATTTTGGCCTAGATGAAGGATGAAACTTCATACTTAGAAATTTTTGAGCTCGGCATTGCCTTGAGGTGGGCGCATTTTGGCCATGGCTGCAGGATGAAGTTTCAGACTTAGAAATTTTCTTCGTTTTCGCCAATTTTCATGCCCTGCTATTTATAGTAAGCCCTCTGATTTTGCATCTCTGAAGCTCAGAACGACTTGAAATTTTGCACACTGCATCCTCATGACCTTGTTGTTGTGTCGATACTGCCATTTTTAGTTAGCCTGCTATTTTTAGCCCATTTCTGAAGGTGGTTTACTATAAATAGCAAACGCTTGCTTCTGATAGCTCCCCTGCTCCGATTAACTTGAAATTTGAATGAGGCGCTCCTCACCACGTGACCTGTCTGTTGACATCAACACATGCACTTGACTTACTATTTTTAGCCTGTTTCCAAATTGACTTACTATAAATAGTAAGTGCTTCGTTTGACTTGAAATTTTACCAGCAGATAGCCTGAAGGATGTTGATCGCAGTGGTTTACATCGGTTTTCGAAAATTTTGACCATTTACCCTTATTTTCAGGTCCCGAAGTTGGAAATCCTAATTTGCTCTGCATGCGTATCAAATGATCTCTGTTTGCCTTCATTTTTGCTGCATTGCGATTAGCTCGTGATTCCGAACTGCTGGGAAGCGGCTGCCGGGACACACCTGCTAAAAATAGTAAGTTCCTTATTGAGTGATCATCTTCATTTGCATGTCATACCATTGCGAAGCTCTCGAAAAACCCATCAGGAATCATCGGACATGCAAAAGAAACCCTGACATGCAAACCCTAAAAATAACCTCGGAAGACCGAATTCTTAAAGTTGTTGTCTCATTTTGCATGTTATACCACTGTGAAGGTCTCAAAAAACCCAGAAGGAATATCCAGACATGCAAAGAAAAACTCTGCATCTGAACCCTGAAATTTGCTTCGGAAGCTGGACTGCTAAAAATAGTAAGTTGTCTGTTTTCGCTCAAATTTTGCACACGAGCAGCCTGATGCGCTCTAAACTCAGTGTGACTGTCGGAATCTCAAAAATGTTGACGAATTGCCTGTAATTTCACACTTACTAAAAATAGTAAGTACCTTAGAATATGATGAAAACTTGTTGAGAGCCTGCAGGGAGCACACTGACAACAATGTTAAGCCCAATTTTCAATTCATTTACTTCGTTCGACCTTGGACTGACCAGGAAAGATAAAACCCTAATTTTCAGACTCGGTCAAATTCACGCTTAAGCTCAGAGACGGGCACAATCCTCGAAAGGCAGACATCAGAAAAGAGGCAGAGAAGGAGAGAGAGAGAGAGAAAAAACCCAAGCCAAAAGACCGAAATGGAGTAAAATTTAGGGGGTCCCCATTTTGAATGGGGCGATGTGTGAAAAAAGGTCACAACATCTGGCGACTCCACGGGAAAGTGTTGAAAAACACTTTAAGAATTGAACTTCGATTAATCTTCCTCAAACCATCATATAGAAAGGACACTTACTCAAAAGGGGAGAAGAATATGATATTGGATCATAACACTTTCATCTAAGACCCTGTGAGTGTGTGCATTCGTTCCATCTCTAAACCATCTCGACTTCCGGAATCGGCCGCGACAGATTATATAAATATCTTAACTTCAAAAACATCATGGACATTGCCTCGCTGCCAGTCAGGCGTCCATAGCCCCGACGAGGTTATCGCTACAATTCTCACGAATATTGCTCCACTGTTGGCCGGGCGTCCATAGCCCCGGTGGAGTTACTCGTATGTTCCCAAAACCAATATTTCATAATATTTTTCTTTCACTTTTCATTCTTCATTTCTTTTTTAGATATTTCTTTTAAGCACATTTTCTTTTCTTCGTTTGATTTCTCCATCAATTCCTTGATTGGTGGCAGGCAATGAAGCCTCCAATGGGTTTGAGAATTGTAGTGGCGCTGAAGCAAGATGTAAAATTTTCACCTGCCAAAACCTTTCCCAAGAAACCAAAATGACTCAGAATGGAGATAGGTAAGATATTTAAGGTCTTTAGACTCATGTGTTAAGACACAATAGCAGGTTAACCTCCCGAGACGAGTTCGATCCAAGCTGGATGATAAGAGGAAAACAACCTTAGTCCTTTTCAAAAATTTGCAAATTCCAGTGGAAAGAAACCACGTTGTGAAAGTCTAAAACCATCATCACCCTCTTCGCAACAGGGAAACCCTAAAATCCTTGCCCATTCCAAACCAAAACCACTTGAGTGGACAACTCAAGGGACGGAAACACCAAACCAAAAACCCAAAGGGTAACAAACCAAAACCAAAACAAAGGAAAACAGGAAAGCAAACGGAAAGGAAACAAACGGTAAAGCAAACAAACGGGAGAAACAAAACCTAATCTAACTATATTACAAAGCAGGTTCTCGGGGAGAACCTAGGACTGGAAATAATGCTTAAGGAACTGTCCGTTGACGGGCAACGGGACATCCTCTCCTGTCAGTGTACGCAATCTAAATGCATTATCTCCAAGGATTTCAGAGATCTGATATGGGCCCAACCACAATTTATCAAACTTGTCGTGATCACCTTTCTTCTCGTGGGCCTTGTCCCAATATAAAACCAAGTCAGAAATCCTGAACGACTTGATCTTAGCTTGTTTATCGAACCATCTCTTCACCACTGCTTGGTGTTTTGCCAAATTTTCAAGTGCTTCATCTCTTTTCTCTTCTAAGTGCATCAACTGAGACAATCTTGTTTGAACTTGATCCTCTCCTTCGAGGTATTCTTGAATGAACTGGAGAGTCAGTATCCTCAGTTGTACTGGAAAAACTGGATTCTGTCTGTAGACCAAGTGGTAAGGAGATGTTCCTAAGGAACTCTTTGTTCTTATCCTGTCTGCCCATAGAGCAAACCTCAGCTGTGTATGCCAATCTTTTGGATTCTTATCCAGTAACTTCTTAATGGCATTCAATAAATTCTTGTTTGTGGACTCTGCTAGTCCATTCCCCTGCGGATAGTAGTTGGAGGAAAACTTCAGTGTAATTCCATATTCAAAGGCCCAGTTGGAAAACTTCAACGAGGAGAAAGCTGAACCATTATCGCTGACTAGTACATGAGGGCATCCAAATCTGGTCACAATGTTCTCTTCAAGGAACCTGATAACCACATCTGACGTGCACTGCTTCAAGGCCTGAGCTTCTGTCCATTTGGTGCAGTAATCTATCGCCGTCAAAATGTATCGGTGTTGTCCTGATGACGGTGGATTGATCATACCAATGAAATCTAATCCCCACTTGGCAAAAGGTCTAACCTCAATCACCGGTTGCAAAGGCATGGCGGGATGCCTTCCTCTATTTGCCGCTGTTTGACAGACGCGACAAGCCTTCACATGCTCATATGTATCTTTGAAGAGTGTGGGCCAATAATATCCAGCTCTCAGAATTTGATGAGTTGTGGCTAAACTTCCTCCGTGTCCAATTCCAAACTTCTCGTGAAAGTGTTCCATTAACTGTTTTGCTTCTTGTTTTCCTACACATCTCAAATAAATTCCTTCATAGTTCCTTCTGTAAAGAACTGATCCTTGAAGCATAAACCTTTGACTTCTCATTCTTAATGCTCTTCGTTGTACTAGATTCAGGTGGCGAGAACATCTATGATTCAACAAGTAATAAACTGTCATCGTACCATTCTCCGGGAGACACTTCCTCTAACACATAAGTTTGTTGGACTAATTCTGGACCAACCATTGCGATCATCTGAGCCAAAGCTTGTCCTCGGACCAATTTCATCGGTTGTATTTCTATATCATATTCTTGTAAAGTGGCGACCCACTTACCTCTTCTTTCTCCTAACTCATTCTCCATCAACAGAGTTTTCACTGTGGCGTCTGGGACAATTGCATGAACCTTGCTTCTCAAGATATAATGTCTGAATTTCTTAACAACCTTTACTAAAGCATATGCCTGCTTTTCAATGCTCGGATATCTTAACTCTGCTTCTTTCAAGGGTGCACTCATAAAAGCAATTGGATGCTCATCCTTTTCTTCTGTTCTCTGGGTCAACACTGCGGCGCAGGTGTGCTCTAAGGCAAATGAATACAGATAGAAAGGCTTTGTATAGTCTGGACTGACCAGTACTGGGGCATCCACTATAGCTTGCTTAATTTCATCAAAAGCCTTCCTAGTTTGTGGGGTCCATTCAACCTTCGCATCCTTCTTCAGCATCTCGTTTAGTGGCCTTACTATTTCGGCAAACCCAGTTATAAACTTTCTAACAAAATTGATCTTGCCGAAGAACGATCTTAATTCTTTCTGACGTCCGGGCAAACCAATCCTTGAAATAGCTTCAATACGTTCAGGGTCAATTGATATACCCTTCTCTGAGATGACATGACCCAATAACTTACCCTTTGTGACACCAAATATGCACTTCTTAGCATTCAGGGAGACACCAAATCTTCTACATCTCTGAAAAATCTTCCTTAAATCTTCAACGTGGTCCCCTCTTTTCTTTGAGAACACGGTCAAGTCATCCATGTAAATAATTACACTTTCCAACCAAATCTCGAAAGGCGATGTCCATTGCTCGCTGGAAAGTGGCTCCTGCGTTAATCAAACCGAAAGGCATTCTTCTGTACGCAAAGGTTCCCCATTTAGTGGTGAACGATGTCTTCAGTCTGTCTTCTTGTTCAACCATCACTTGGTTGTAGCCTGAATATCCATCTAAGAAGGACATCATTTGTGAACCATTCACTATCTGCAATACTTCATCTAATGAAGGCAAGGGGTAATTATCTTTCTCAAAGGCTCTGTTCAAATTGCGGAAGTCCACGCATAACCTTATTTCTCCATTCTTCTTTCTAACTGGAACGAGATTGGCGACCCACGTGGAGTGCCTTACTGGAAAAATAATCCTGGCCGAAAGAAGCTTCTTGACTTCCTGATAGATTAATGGCTCTAGCAATGGATTTACTGGCCTCTGCCTTTGTCTGAATGGCTTACTGCCTGGCTTCAATGGTATTGTATGTGTAATCAATGATGTATCATATGTTTTCAAATCTTCATATCCCCAGGCTATTACCTCTGGAAATTCTTTCATGACCTTCAAGATGCCTTCTTTCTCTTCTGATGTACAAACCTTCCCAATAAAAACATTCTTTACTTGTTCCTCTGTCCCTAGATTGACAGCTTCACAATCATTGCCTTGAGTGCTTTTATTTCTGCTCAATTTATCAGTGTCGAACAGTCTCTCTAATTGAACCATTCCTCTTGGAATGACATTCGTCTTTAGGTTCAGAATTCCCTCTGTGTCATATTCAGCTTCCTCGGTTTCTTCTTCATCGATGATCTGTGCTTCAAACACACCTGAGCATGTGAGAAAATCTAAAATCTGTTTATCATCATCGAACACCTGAAAGTTCTTTATGTTATCGGGGATGGTTGGGGTTGAAACCAACTCTACTGTGAATTTCTTTAATCCTTCCATTGCTAATGGTTCCAACGAACTCGCAGCTTGTGCTAAAGAGTTTGCAACGGTGTTTTTAGATCTGTAAACTTGCTTTATATTGAATGCTTCAAAGCTTTCTATGAGGTCCCAGACTCTATTGCGATAACGGCTCAACCTCTTGTTGTGACTAGCAAACTGCTTTCTCACTTGGCGGACCACAATGTCTGAGTCTCCGATGGCATGTACAATCTTGGCTCCCTTCTGAATTGCAAGGAGCAATCCGTGGATCAAGGATTCATACTCAGTAACATTATTGGTGCACGAAAATTGAAGCCTATAGGCACCCAAATAAGCTTCTCCTGTTGGGCTAACTAATTCAAACCCTGCTCCATTTCCCTTCTTTGACTTTGATCCATCGAACTTCAAAGTCCATACTTGATCTTCTGTAAGAGTGCTGGGAGACTGGACATGTGTACCCTTTTGATTGCATACCTCTGGAACTTTTCTTTCATTCTTAGACTGAGTTCCATTATCTTCTGCAAGTTCCTCTATTAAAATCTCTTTTTCTTCATTCATCTTCTGATATTTCTCTTGCAATGAAATCTGTGGAACGAGCCTTGCAACTTGCTCTAGTGCCACTTTGCACATGGCACAAGTGATCTCGGAGTGAAATGCTTCATGTATTCTGCACCAGTTAGGGAGCAGTAAATTTTTGATGGAAGCATCTTTTCCTAACTCCGTCTCCTGTTTCACACTGTTCAGGACAAAATCCCTGAAGTTTTCAAAAGTTCCTCCACCTTCACTATCACTCGAATCACTTTCAATCAACACTTCGGTGGAGGTAGGGGTGTCTTCTAAACATTTCCCTTCATTTGGAGCTTGCAACATCAATACTTCTTGCTTGATAGGCCTATACAAGCCTAAATCAGTCTCTACGAACATTATCTCATTATCTTCACCGTATTCAGTGATCATCAATTTGAGCCTCGGTGTGCTTTCGATCTTGATTTGATTTGGGACTCCCTTCCATGGAAGCCACATGTGGGAAAAATCAGTTGCAATGTATCCATTCAACTTTCTGGCCCAGTCTCTACTCAGCAACATGCCATACCCATCCGGTATATCTACTACTGATATGTCAATACAACTTTGAATTCGAGGGTCAGCTGACAACTGCATATGAATATTATTCAGCTCACCGACAACTGGAACCTCAGTTTTGTCTAGCTGGGTCACCTTCTTTGTGGTTTGAAGTGGGACTATACCCAACCTTTGACACACTTTCAACGGCATGACGTTACTTGAAGCACCGGAGTCAATCAGACAATTGTGCAATAATTTCCCAAAAATTCTAACTGATACTAAAAACGGGGCGGGCTCATCTCTCCCCTGATAAAATACCACTGGTTTCTTGTTTTCATTTGCTGGAGCACTCTTCTTTTCATCTCTTTTGTCCAATGGGACCTGATTGCTCTGAGCAACCTTCTGTGTTTGCTCTAGCTTTTGCTCTGTAGGAAAATTGAATCTAACTCTTCTTTTATCTTCAATTTTTGACTTCTCAGGTTCACTTGAAGATCCTTGTACCATTCCCACAAAACCTTGAGATTGTTGTGGAGTCTCCCAAGTGTTGAATGGCGCGTGAGGCACCTCTTCTACCATGTTCGCGCTCTGTGTGGGACGAGACTGTACGTTTACTGGAGGATTTCTAGGTGCTTCCTGGGATGTGCTTTTCATCGCAGACGTCTCATATAAACTTCCCAGGATTGTGTCTCCAACTTCTGAGATCTTCATCAACTCATACAAGGGAAGACTGACTTTTATCTTCTTCACTTCATCTAGCACATAAGAACTTAATCTTTTCATATCATCTCTTGGAAGATTGTCCTTCTGTGAACGTTGCATCATGTGAATGGGTTGCTGGACAGTCTGTTGTCCATTTCTATTTTGCATCACATTCTGTTGCCTGTATTCTGGAGAATCCTGAGGCAAATTTGGATTGTTGCTTGCGTTTGGATTTGGCGGGGTCGCAAAATTATTTGGAGGAATTGAGGACGTCAAAGGCTCCTTTTGATGATAAGTCCTTTGATACACTTTGGGTGTTGCTCCTTCGGAAGTTTGAAACGCTTGCACCTCTCTTCTTCCTTCTACCAAAACACTGTTGTTGAGAGGTGGGAAGATGTAGTTACCTTGATCATGAGGCTCCTCTGAATAACTATCCTGGACTTCTGAATACACTTGAGCCTCTGAATAAACATGAGCTTCTTCAGCTTGATTATCTGGCGCCTCCACGGGACCATTTGCCGAAGCTGGTGGAAATTTGTGATTGACTTCTGGTGGCACGTATATTTGATATTCAGACACGACATTGACATTTTCTAGGATTAGTGCCTGGTCATATCTCTGTACTGGGACAATCTCATATCCCGTAGTTGGAGGATTTTCAGTACCCTCCGTGCTCTTTACTTCTCCTTTGAAAATATCAGCTGCTACTTGGAATTCATGGCACTGTAACTCTGAGTGCTGACTTGTGTTATGAAGTCGACACCATCCTGACATAGCAGCTTCTGCCAAAAATACTCTGTCTGTGGGACGATTCTCTGGAGGTGGCGGGTTATCCAGCGGTGACAGAACTCCTCCGTTGTTAGGTCCAGTACTCCAGGACCTCTTTTGATATCCTTGATTATTACTTCGATACCCATAGCTGTTGTCGTGTCCATGCCCTTGATGGGTGTCTTGATGATGTTGAGGATTGTTCTGATATCCTCGATTGGCACCTGGATGTGCCTGATAATTCTTTAACATAGATTGCATTTGATTATTTTGATTTCTAAGGTGAGTCACCTCAGATGACAGCCTTTTCATTTGTTCTACTAATTCCTTCATTTCGTCTTTCTCCTCTTCCGTCCTCGCTGGCGGCACTGTGTTCTGGAGATAGACAGGCTGTGTAGCTGGAGTCTGGGATAGAGGTACCCCAGGATGGAGAACCAATTGATCAGATGGTGGTGTAACATGATAAGCCGGTTGCGGAACGGGATTCAAGGCAGGGATCTGTTGATTCCACGCTGGACTAAGTGTCTACATCTGATTATTTGTCGTGGCCAAGCCAGTGTACAAAGAAGGCCCAATTATGTTTTGTCCCATATTCTGACTTCTACAGCCTTCGCGTATGCTTGGTTCATATTGGCTGGTGCCGGATGAGCTTGTCTCACGAACATCGCTGTCAATGGGTCCAAGGCTGCATAATAGTTTTCCCTTGCATCTGGAACAACGTATGAAGTACGTAGCCTTGTGAGAGCTTTCTGGAATCTATTGTTGAAGGCGTGGATAGGTTCTTTGTCTTGTCTTCTCACTTCCATGAATTGGCGGAAGAGCTCTACTGGAGTAATGGGAATACCAAACTTTCCAATGAAGGCTTCCTTCATCCGCTCCCATGTTCTTATGGACCCAATCGGCAAATGTATGAACCAAAAGTGTGCTTCCTCTCCCAAAGAATATGGGAACAATCTGCAAGCTATGTCCGCGTATGCAATTTGCCTATTTCGCAAATTATCCTCGAACATCTTGATGTGATCCTCGGCTGAATGGTTTGGATCATTAACTTGATACTTCGTGCAAAAGTGCTCCGGATTCTTCGACATGTCATGGTAATCTGCAAACTCAAGAGGGGATGGATTAGTAACTAGCCAAGTAGCACCGTTAGGAGCTGGTTGACCTCCTTGTTGACCTCCTGGTTGAGCCATTGCTTGAATTGGTTGCCGCCTTTGGTATACAATTACTGGGGTTGTTTGTTGTAGGGGTGTAGTAGCCTGGACTGGTTGTTGAATAAACACTGGTGTAGAAACTTGGACTATTTTTGGTTGAGCAAACCTTGAGACACTTGGCGGAGTTCGGAACAAACTTGAAATCTCTTCTCCACTTTCCTCACTTGACTGAACTTCTTCGTTCGAAAATATTTCTTCGCTTGACTCAACTCCCTTACTTGAACAGACTTCTTTCTTCTTCCTTGCTCAAGTAGGCAACTCTAACTCCACAAAGTCTTTAGATGAACTTGGCACATACCTCAAAATTATTTTCAACTTATCAGGTGAGAATGAACTAATTCGATCCAGGATGTAGCTGATTACTGTCTGCGAGGAAGAGGAGTGAGTGGTTGCCTTTGATTAAGCAAATTCCTTTCAATTGCAACTTGAATCTCAATAGCCTTTTCCTCTTCTTCCTCCAACACGAAGCAAGTTCTCATGTACTGGGCGTAGCTCTCCTTTGTTTTCCAAGCAAGATTGTTCAGTCCTGAAAGAATGTCCTCTTGGTCGTCGTTGAACCCCAAATTAGGCTGCAACACTGGAAATATCTCTCTATGCGGTAGCACCATCTTTACTCATGATAATTTCTTTCTCCAATGAATTTCTCTTTGAATGAAGATCCCTTCTTTACTTGAATATGATTGCGGAAAGTAAAGGAGTATAAGGCCTAAGAAACTTATGCTCTATCCTAAATGCAAGATATGTGGAGCTTGATTTCAGTAGACTTCAACCGAATTTCACCTAGCCTCACGTCGAACAGCCTCAGTAAAATTGGTGCAATCTTCAAAGGGGATAGCAAGAGATGTTCAGATTATAATTTAGCATACGTACACCATCAAAACGACGCATATAAGTACACAAATCACAATCGAAGTTAAACTCAAAATAATGTCCAGTAGACCACGCAAGGCAAACTTATCATCAACAAGCCGCTAGTGGTATGGAATGAAAAGAAGCTACCTCAATAAAACACCACACATCAAAGTAAACTACTTGAATGAAAATTAAGCTACTTGGATTCGAAAGGAAGAAGAGACCTTGCTAACTATTCATGACAAGACGAATTCCACCATCAATGAAAAGATCTATTATCATGAAAAGTGTTACACAACAATCTCCACAAAAGTTTTCAAAGGGAAAACTTTCTTTCTTCTCCACACTATGCTAAGCAAAATGTCTACTTTGCTCTACTCTATAGCCTCTAATGCTAATGTCCAATGTCTACTCTATTCTCTAATGTCTTACAAATGAGGGGGACTCCCCCTTTATATAGCTAGCCCAGTCCAAAAGACGGCTAGGGTTACAATCAATAGAGTGGCCAAAATCGTGCCACCTCAGCCCTAACCCTAAAAACTGTCAGAATGGGGAGTGGTGTAATAAATGAACAAAGATTCCCACTAACTCCCAAAAATAGTAAAGGCAATAAATGCCCACAATCAGTCTTCTAGAAGATCCTCGATAGGTGTTCCCATTTCCTTCTCCTACTGCAAACTCAACCTGAGTACAAACTTCCAACCGAAATGGGTGGAACACAATCTAGTTGAAACTCTAACACCTGTGGACTGAATGTTCATGCCTTGTACAAGATTTTCTCCAAGCAATCAAGGAATCCGCTGCTCGGAATCAAACCGGAGAGTAGAATTGTTCTCGAAATCATCCTGCATCGAAGGTCTTAACCTCGAAAAGAAAGGTACCACCTACCCCTCAAATTATCAACATTGATTTCATCTATTCAACCGCCTAGCAAATATGGCCTCAAAAGTGTTCAACTCCATCAATGATATTGGCCATGGCCTTATGTATCCTGGCTGAATCCGCCTGTGCCGCGTCGAAGAAACCACGCCCCGTGATTGCTGAAGAATACCATCTAGAAAAATCATATCTGTCATTCTCCTGAATGACACCTCCATCAATCAGCAATCGCAACGGAACATGCCTCAATGCCTCAAGACGCTGAATTACTTTACTCTGATAGACAGAAGCATCTCCCCAAGCATGATCAACTGCCTCCATCCGTGCTAAAATACTTGAGGCCTGCTGAAAAGCAGAAGCAAGGTCCTCCATAAACTTTCGGTCTCAGACGAACTCCTCGCGGACTCCACTTGTCTCCGCTTCCTGTGCCATCTTTCCTAACTCCACCAAGCCACTGATTGATTCTCTAGGTATCTCTGCTGGAGGCTCTATCACTGGAATCTCCTGCCCTCGAGAACGAGACAACTGTTGTACATATCCAATCAAAGCCTTGTGTTCTCTTTTCAATCTTTTATACTTTCCTTCCTTCTTGAATAACCTATCTTTGAGGGCGAGGTAGGAGTTATCACACTCCTCCACAATCTGTGCACCAGTGGGGCGTCCTAAATCCAAAGTCGTGACCACATAATTCTCAGGCACTGCTTCATTTCGGTCACAATCAACTTGAGGCACGACAACGTGAAGAGTGCGAGAGCCATCCTCTTCAGTGATCTTCGATGGAGGTGCACTGATCCTGTTCAAAAATTCTTCCATCTCAACTGCTGGATCAATCTCCTCACTGGGGCTCCTTCTCATTCTATCCTTAAGCCAATCAGGCACATTGTACTGTATATCGAAGGGTTGCTGCTCTTGTGCCTCTACCTCTCTAACTTGCTCAACCTCTACATCATTCTGGCGAGGCTCATCGTCCTCAAGTGGCTGAGTGTCTCCTGAAACTATATCATCATCATCATTCATAGCCGCCTCCAACTCCTGCTGAAACTGAGGGTCAGTAATAGTCCCCTCATCATCCTGCTGATCAACCCTAATAAGTGCATTGACGCTCTGGCCAACCGATTCTCTCCGTGGAGGCTGATTATTTTCCTGTACTACCTGCACCTGATTCAATGCATTCCTCTGATCAGCAAACAAAGAAACCTCCTGGATACTTGGAGAACGTGTCTCCAATGGCGTGGGTGATGCAACTGCAACTCGTGGAGGTTCCAGCTGAACAGGCTCCTGTCAAACTAGCTCTTTCCTTTTGGATTCTGGACCTCGTGTGATCTGTTTCTTTCTGCCTGTGGTGGGTGTCCTGTGATCTCCCATCAAATTGTAAGTCAAAGCAATTGACCTACTCTTCAACCTGCTCACTCGCCTATCAACCCATGCTCTAGTAAATGTTAGGACCAGGATAGAAAGTGTATCCAAGTCAGCCACCTCTGGTTCTGACCAATCTGGGAGCGGAAGTAGAGTATCTCTCACTGCTGCATAATCAGGATGGACAATGTCCATATCCTCATTGACTTGGTCTGGAACTGGAACAACTTCACACTCCCTGATCAAAGTAATTGGTAACCGAGAGAACACTTTTTTCCTGACTTCAATCTCATCTGATGCGTCAGCCCAATAATCCTCAATATTTGCCTTATGTTTAAATTCTTCTGATACTACCCAATTGATATTGTGATGTGGATCATAGTGTTGTTGGCTGGTGTGATATGAGAAATGATAAAATTGAAGCTCGCTCTCGGCTTCTCTGGCTGCCTGTATTGAAGGACATACTTCATCCGAGTTGCCCATGACAATTGGGAATTCAATTCCTCCCTTCTTTTTCTTTTGAATCTTATCGTAGGCGAGCAATTGCCTAGATATCTCTAGCATCAATATTCTATCGGTTGGGTACTTAGGCAGCCTATACGGATACGATGAAAAACCTTGCAGCCTAATATAAGAAAACCTTGGAAACTAAATGAACCAACACCCACACCTTTCAATCAACTCTTGGGCCTCCCTCGAGATTCTGTGGTGTAAACGCTCCTGAAGCAATCTCGTGATATGCATGGTGAAGGCATCGTTGACACGCTTGTAATGAGTAGTGCTCGCCAAATGTAACTACGAACAAGCGTCATAGATTTTGAATTGGTGGGAGCCACAACCAACAGGTTCTTTGTAAGAGATCCCTCTGTACTTCGTCATACGAGCCAACATATAGATGATGTAAGAGCTCATGTAAAATGTCTTTGTCCTTCTGAGGCTCAGGAGCTGCTCATGCAAATTATCACTGATCATCACAGCCCAGTTGACGTAATCTTTCCCTTCTAGCACGAGGTTGATGTAGTAGAACATCCAAGGCTCAAATATAAAGGACTGTGGGCAACCACCAACTCTGCTCAGCATCATGATGAGATCACAATATTCTTGTTTCAAGTCCTCCGCTATGATCTGCTTCGGCAACTTTGTACGATAAGGCTTGGGAGTGCTCATCCAATGAGTGTTAATTGTCTCTGTACATCTCTCGAAAGCAGAAGCGTACATCCGTTCAGCTCGCTCTCTGGACTTGTAAACCATGTTCTATGCATCGGGATCCCGAAAGCTTCACCAATGGCTGCAGGAGTAAGATTAGCTAGCACTTGGCCATCTGGTGACATGATCGATCTGTGATCCTTCTCATAGTAATTGGTGCACTCCATTATCAGCTCCGAACACTGAAGCTGGTGGGAAACCAGCAGCTGCATATAATCCGCTTCGAACAATATTGTGCGAAGTAGTCGAAGGCCTATGACTCCCAATTCCCCATCCTGTTCTTGAAGGTCTCTAGGTTGACGGAGCCCAAGTTGGTGTCTGTCAGCTTGCCCAACTTTGAAATAAATTTTGATTCCGGCATGAATGTCTTACTCAGCTTCTTAATCACAGCCTGCCTAGATGCACCATTGTCTTTGCCAGTCGCCCTTGCATCAGCCATCTGCAAACAATAAACATTCATCAGCAATTCATCTTAGAAAAATGAATAAGATACCTTGCAGGGCTGCCAGTCAACTTTAATAACTCGAGAAGCTGCAATAACTTTTCTTGTTTGCAAACCTCAGCTTCTTCTCTAATAAATTCGAGCTTCAATCAATTAGAAAAGAATTTCCAAGCAAGCCTTGTCTTCAGCAATCTCAATCAGCAATCAGCAAGTTCGCACTTTTAGACAATTCTCAGCAGCTTCACCTCCAGGCGTCCTTCTTCAAATGCAGATTTGAATACCTCCAGCAACTTGCAAGTGCACCCCTCTTAGCTCTGGCAACTTCAACTTTCAATCAACAACAAATCAAAATTCAGCCACAATCAGCAAGTGCGCCCCTCCAAAAGTTGCAGCAATAACTTCAAACTCCAGCAAACTCCTCTTTGAAATTCGAAATCTCCTTCACTTCAGATTTTGGAAACCAACTCAAGTCAAGTCGTCCCTCTCAGCTTCTTTTCCGCAATACTTCAGCCTTAGCAATAATTCGTACTCCTCAAGCTTCAGCAATTCTTAGCAACAATCTTCACTTAGAGCAAATTCGACTTCTCCAGCTGTGAAAAAAAAAGTGAGAAACTTCTTCATTTTATAGCCAAAAATCTAATTCTAGAAGGAGCCAATTTTAGCGAGTGCATTAAACTTCCACTACTCCACTTCAAGAATTCGAATTTTCCCTCTCTGGTATTTCTGACACTTGTCTCTCGACGTCAGGAATCGTATTCTTCTAGAAGTTCAACTTTGACTGGCATCTTTTGAATTTATTTTCGAAAAATTTAATTTAAATTCATCTTTTTAATTCACTAGCTGGAGCTCTGTCACTTGAATTCGAATTTAACTCCTCAGCTCTGGAAAATTCATCATCGAAGAATTCAATCAAAATCATCTAGGCAACCCACTTCGAATTCGTTGTCCGGAGAAATTCATTTTGAAAACACATTTTATTCAAATTTGCCTTAGAAGATTTTAAAATTTCCCTTAGGAAAACTCACAATTTGAGCACTGATTAAATTCTTCACTGAAAAAGTGTTGGCGAAGTGCGGAAGACTTGGAAATCCATCTATCATCGCAAATGTTCAGTACCCAGAAGAAAATTTTCTTCAAAATGCTTCGAATCCATGGGTATCCAATGAACGGGTTCATTAAATTTTTAAATTTTGAACCTTAGAAAATATTATTCTGTCAAATTAAATCCATTCTTCGCCTGTGATCATCCTGTGTTGCTCTCACTTGAGGAATTTGAGTTCATCCTGCATTATCATCATTCTCTGACTTCATCACTGAGAAATTTTGCTCCTGCTCCAAAAAAAAGTTTCACCACCTTGAGTTCTAGGCGTATTTTCTAAGGAAGAAAATATTTTGCCTTAGAAAATATTTTAAATCATCTCTTAGGAAAATTTTGCCTTGGAAATTTTCGCCTTAAAATTTTTTTATTCAATCTTGCCTGTGAGAAAAACACCAACTTCATTTAAAAAAAAATTATTCATGGAGGTGTCTAGCACATTTTATTTTTCACTCACCACTTGCATTTTACTTCACCCTTGAAAGTCAATTTTACTTAAAAACTCCAACGCCTTAAAAGAAATTCCTTACTCACCACCTTAGGTGCATATCATACTTAGAAGAATTTAAAATCACGCCTTAGCATTTTATCTTCACCACCTCACACATATCACTTTGTGCGCATTTTAGACTTGAAGAGGGACATCTAACTTCACCACGCCTAACATCTGTTTTCATTTTTCACATACCTTAGAAAAATTCCCTAACACCTACCACCTTAGGCGCATTTGAGACTTGAAGAGGAAATTCAAAAATCACGCCTAGGATTTACCCTTGTATTGACCACGCCTTGAAGTGTCTTTTACCCCATTTACCACCTTACATTCACTTTTACCACCTCAACTTGGGCGCATTTGAGCTAGGCAAGAGGATGACCCTTCAACTTCTATTTTTTGTCCTTACTTGACCTCATTTGGGCACATTTCCACATAGGTGAAGGATGAAAATTGTTGACTTGTTTGACCTCCTCCTTCTTGAGCGCATTTTGGCATAGCTGGTGGATAACTCTTACCATGTCCCTTGTGACCTTTCACCTCCCTCCTTTTCGTCTTCACATGCATGTCCTTGGGCGCATTTTGCCTATGTAGGAGGATGAAAGTCATTGACTCCTTTGACCTTCTTCTAGAATTAGCGCATTTCACCCCCTGAGAAGGATGGGCGCATTTGGAGGGGTGAGGAGGACGAGTTCAATACTTAGAAAAATTTTCAACTTCCATGAGTTTCCCTTGGGCGCATTTTGCTATGCCTATAGGATGATAGGTGTTGACTTTCATTGACCATCTTCTCCTTGGGCGCATTTTGGCCTAGATGAAGGATGAAACTCCATACTTAGAAATTTTTGTGCTCGGCATTGCCTTGAGGTGGGCGCATTTAGGCTAGGCAGAAGGATGAAAAGTGTTGACCCTCTTTGACTTTGTTGCTAGATGGGCGCATTTTGGCCATGGCTGTAGGATGAAGTTTCAAACTTAGAAATTTTCTTCGTTTTCACCAATTTTCATGCCCTGCTATTTATAGTAAGCCCTCTGATTTTGCATCTCTGAAGCTCAGAACGACTTGAAATTTTGCACACTGCATCCTCATGACCTTGTTGTTGTGTCGATACTGCCATTTTTAGTTAGCCTACTATATTTAGCCCATTTCTGAAGGTGGTTAACTATAAATAGCAAACGCTTGCTTCTGATAGCTCCCCTGCTCTGATTAACTTGAAATTTGAATGAAGCGCTCCTCACCACGTGACCTGTCTGTTGACAGCAACGCATGCACCTGACTTACTATTTTTAGCTTGTTTCCAAATTGACTTACTATAAATAGTAAGTGCTTCGTTTGACTTGAAATTTTACCAGCAGATAGCCTGAAGGATGCTGATCGCGGTGGTTTACATCGGTTTTCGAAAATTTTGACCATTTACCCTTATTTTCAGGTCCCGAAGTTGGAAACCCTAATTTTCTCTGCATGCATATCAAATGATCTCTGTTTGCCTTCGTTTCTGCTGCATTGCGATCAGCTCGTGATTCCGAACTGCTAGGAAGCGGCTGCCGAGACACACCTGCTAAAAATAGTAAGTTCCTTACTGAGTGATCATCTTCATTTGCATGTCATACCATTGCGAAGCTCTCGAAAAACCCATCAGGAATCATCGGACATGCAAAAAAAACCCTGACATGCAAACCCTAAAAATAGCCTCGGAAGACCGAATTCTGAAAGTTGTTGTCTCGTTTTGCATGTTATACCACTGCAAAGGTCTCGAAAAACCCAGAAGGAATATCTAGACATGCAAAGAAAAAATCTGCATCTGAACCTTGAAATTTGCTCTGGAAGCTGGACTGCTAAAAATAGTAAGTTGTCTGTTTTCGCTCAAATTTTGCACATGAGCAACGTGATGCGCTCTGAACTCAGTGTGACTGTCGAAATCTCAAAAATGTTGACGAATTGCCTGTAATTTCACACTTACTAAAAATAGTAAGTACCTTAGAATCTGATGAAAACTTGTTGAGAGCCTGCAGGGAGCACACTGACAATAATGTTAAGCCCAATTTTCAATTCATTTACTTCGTTCGACCTTGGACTGACCAGGAAAGATAAAACCCTAATTTTCAGACTCGGTCGAATTCACGCTTAAGCTCAGAGACGGGCACAATCCTCGAAAGGCAGACATCGGAAAAGAGACAGAGAAGGAGAGAGAAAAAACCCAAGCCAAAAGACCGGAATGGAGCAAAATTTAGGGGGTCCCCATTTTGAATGGGGCGATGTGTGAAAAAAGGTCACAACAGATGGGTAAGACAAACCCAAGAGACATAAACAAAGATAATAAGAAAAATGACATCATTAATATAAATGAACAAACAAAGATAATAGGGATAACAAATGCATAGTTAGTGAAAATGAAACAATAGAAACGTTATATTATCTGAGGGTAGTTTTACAAAAGGTAGAAGACACTCTCTTCAAAATGGTTAAGTGTGAGGATGCTCCAAGATGCTATTATAGATGCAAATACAATTGTGGAAGATCAAAAGAAGCAATGGCGAAATTTTAGATGCACTATTCTTTCAAATGGGTGGATGGATAGAAGGAAGCACACCCTCATTATATTTTTGGTGGATTCAAATTGTGAACTAATTTTCTTGAAGTTAGTTAATGCCTTCAACAAAATAAAGAATGCAAAAACTTTGAGTTTGATGTTGGAGAAGATTGCTTTAGAGGTGGGCATAGAGAATCATGCGCAAGTTGACATTGACAATGTAACAATATACATGACACTTGGAAGATTACTTCAAGAGGTGCATCTATTATTCTTTTGGACCCCTTGCATAACACATTGCCTTGACCTTCTTTCGGAGGACATATGAAAAATTGATTGGGTGAGACCAATTATAGAAGACGTAAAGAATATCACAAAACATATTTATAATCACCCTTGGGTTCTCAATTTGATGAGAGATCCCACCAAGGGAAAATAACTTGTGTGATTGGGTGTCACAAGGTTTGCAACTAACTTTCTAACATTGCAAAGCATTTCTAGTTCATTGACATCTTTGAAGCAAATGTTTGAGTCAAGCATGGCTAGACTAAACATATTTTAAAAAATATGATGGAGAAAGGTCCACATAGACAATTTTTTATGATCTTTTGCAAAGAGAGCTATAGAGATCATCAAGGTAAATTCAAACTTTAATTTAAATTCTTTGTTTTTAAAATTAGAAAAAAAAAAAATTAATTGTAACTTGTAAGTTTGTAACTTTAATATTTTTGTTCTTTGTAGGTGTTGGAGCCTTTGGTGAGGATTTTGTGCTTGGTAGATGGAGAGAAAAATTCAATGGGATACTTTTTTGAGGCTATGGATAGAGACAAAAAGGCTATCCAAAACTATTTAGGGGAGATACAAATAGATTTGCCTCCATTTGGAGATCATTGATTGAAGGTGGAGCAATTAACTCCAATCCATTAATGTAGCAAGGTACTACCTCAACCCTAAGTTTTTCTTCCCTAATAGCTTCACAAATGCTAATGGGGAAGTTATGGAGGGCCTCTCAACACGCATTAAGAGGATGACACTTGAGGTTGAGATGAGAGATCTCATTATTTTAGAGTTGTAGAATTATAAGAAAACTATTGGGGGGGCTATTTTCTTTGCCACTAGCTATTAAAGGAAGATCCATCAAAACACTAGATAACAAAAATTAAAGTTTTGCAAATTTACAAATTACAATTATTAATAAAATATTACTTGTTTACAAACTCTTGAATATCTTATTTGTAGGTTCTTAGTGGAAGATTGGGGTTGAAATACCCTACATCTCCAAAAGCTATCCCTCCAAATTTTGTCTCAGCCTCGTAACAATTCTAGTTGTGAGCACAATTTAAGTTTGTTTGACACGATTCACCCAGAGAAGCACAATAGGTTGACTCAACACCTCGATGGCCTAGTTTTTGTTCAATACAACATTCAAATTCACATAAGAAATTTGAAGGAAAAATCACAAGATCTTATTGATTTCAATGAGATCGATCTCTATAGTTATTAAACCATGCAAGATGATGACCCTTCCTTGTTTATAGAGGATGAGTTTGCTGATTTCATGAGGTAGGCTATGGAGGGTATGGCTATAGCAAAAGAAAAAGATTGGATTGGATGGCATCAATGTGGTAGAGTCATCATGGCCATCTAGTAGCAAGGTAGAGTCATAGGAAAAACCTTTTAGGCCAAGTAAGGAGCCGCAATTGTGCAAGGAATAGAATCTCTCCCCAATTTTTCACTAGAACAAGGAAGAGGAAATTGTAAAATCTTGTGATTTGTAACTCGCCTTTATATGCAATTTAGGATGATGATTTTCAAAGACAATCATTATAAATTCATAATATTTATTAGCTAGTATTGCATCTATATGATGATACAATTTTGAACTTTACTAGTATTCAAATTTAATAAAAAACACTTCCCCAATGTTTTATACTCATTTTATATATTTCGTAATTGAATTTCGTATAAAATTTATGTTTTTTTAAAGGAATTTAAGTACTTTTTTAAGTTACTAAATTTTTGCCAAGTCAAAAAATTGGTTTGCCAAGTTTGAGTATGCAAATTATGGCCTAACATGTGAGCAACGTGTATGTGTTGGCTAAAATAATTATAAACAACTAGAAAGGCAAGGAAATATTAGTAAAATTAACATTAGTGTCAAAGGTTGGACATGCACTACAAATATAGATTGTGCAAATAGATTCAATACTAGTAGCTAATGAATTTCTTCAATGCATCTAGGTCACGACTTCTACAACAAAATTGCTAGGTTGGGATATTAGGTGGCTATTTTTAGCCATCATTATTTTTGGTCAAATGTGCTTTTTAAGGTTTCCACTATTGATGGAGCCTTATTTTTTAATCTCTTACTTCAAAAGATCTATGATGTTTTTAAATCATGTAAAAGATTTATTTCCGTCACAGTTATTTCATCAAAAACCTATTTCAGATTTTATTTTATATTTTATTAGAAAAAAAATGTATTTTGGGTTTGTGTGCAATCAAACTATTTTTAGCTTAGAAGTTATAATTAGTTTTTAATTTGTTTTTCATGCAATGTTTTGTAACCATTATAAATGGCCTTCACACTTGGATTTTCAGTAATAATTTATCCTTGGTTACTACCTAGATTGTTGTTTGAAGAGTCTTCAAATTTTCATATTCAATTGTTTTGTGGGTTAAGTATGATTTAGTAATTATTGCAAGCTTTGTGTTGTAGTCTTTATTAAAGGAAGTTTTGCAACTTTATATGAAACTCTTCGTATTTAATTTGTACTAATTATGTGTTTAATTTAATCCAATCACATTATATTCATAATTTTTAGTCTTTGTGTTTAGCTAGAAGATGTGAATGTTCATGGGCTATTTTACATATTTTTGCATGTTAGAAAACATAAATTCTCTCATCTAGTATAGAAGCATTGAATCACCTTGTGCCCTAGCCTTAGAATGAAAAAATAGGTTTTAGTTTAAGTTTTCTTGTCTTGTAGACTTAAATCCCTACTAGTTCTAGATTTTTATAAATAACAATGTAAGGAAATGTATCATTTCCTTCCCTCTTCTCATAAGGGAGCTTTCCCTCACAATTCGAAGAAAGGTTTTACCTTAAATGTTATTCCATTTTGTGTTGAACTAAAAGGTGCAAATTAAAATGCCAATAGGTTAGTCATTATTTTTCACTAGTTAAATGTTGAACAAAGCTAGTGAAACGATGCATATCCCTTAGTGATATAAAAGGAAAAGTTCCCTAAGCTAGTGAATAGTTCAAAATGAACTTCAACAACGAAGGGATGAGGAACAAACACCCTTTCTATGAAATTTAGAAAAAAAATCTAGCTAGCTCAAATTTATATAGTCATATAGATGACATAGAAACTAGATCTGCATGTTAAAGGTTAAAAACTTGACATATTTCTAAAGGTCAAATTCCTCAAGATCAATCAAGTACAAAAAGAATTTAAGTAAAGATGCAAAAATGAGAGACTAAAAGAGAGAAACATGAGAAATCACAAGTTGTGGATAGTATACACATAACAAATTATTGCTTTAGTATAGTAAAATCAAATTGATCTAAATAAGGCACAAACCTCATCTATGTCTACATGTGAATTCACCTATCCTTGGATGATTACAACACAAGTCAACCACCTACTATATACAAATATAAGCCTTCATGATTGTATCCCCAAATAAACCCAAATCTCAAAGAGCACAAGTCAATGTCTTATAGCAATAAATGAATCCTAACCTCATGTATCCCATGTTACACTCAATGCCAATGACCTAATGGGCTAGAACAATATGAGTTTACATCAAACATGCAAATATGTGATGGGCATAAGGAAGATGGCATTACATAAACATGACATCTTAAGGGAAGCTTCTTGAAGAAAACTTGGAGAAAATATTGCCCACTATCCATAGCCTCAAAAATCACTCTTCAAGTCAATTTGTGATTTGTTTTACAACTCAACTTAATCAATCCTCAACCACCTAGAGCCACCAATCATCAACACAATGCAAGTACATTTAAGAAGAAATCAACATATCCAAATCAATGTTCTAAGGCCCAAAAGGCAACACTCCAAGAAGAGAAATGATGAAATTAACATACTATGTACTATGAAGAGCCACTGCAACACCCATGCAACCTTCTAAACCCAGATTCCTCAATCCCAAACCATACTTGAAAATTTTGAACTCAACAATAACTTGGCTAACTCAAAAAATTCAAAAAATTGCACTCAACAAAAACTTAGGGAAAAACAAAATATTAACTTAACAAAATTTCTACAAATGATGTTTTCCAAGCCAAGCAATATTATCCACGTGCAAGCAAGTTTTCATTCCAAAACTGTAAGATTTTGTTGAGTCACTAGTGATTTTTTAAGAAAACTCAAGGCCTAGTTATTGTGTGAGTAACTTACAAGCCATTTTGACTCATGAGTTTTTCATCTATGCTCCAAACCATGAAAAAGTGTATAAGGAATAACATATGCCACTTCAAAAAACTAGACACATTACATTGCACAATGAAGATGTTGAATATCAATATAATTATATTATATTCAAAATGATTACATTCAAAATTTAAATACAACTAGTTAATGGCCTAATTGCTTTAATTATCCCCAACGTCCATGCCAAACTCCTCATCACTCAAATTACTAGACTCATTGAGGTCAAGCTCCTTCAAACCAATACTAACCAACATATATGTGTCATATCATCATCAACTTGGATTGGCTCCTCTAGCTCTACATCCCATAAAACCATCAGACTCTCCTTGTACGTAAGTGTAAGTGTATTGCAGTTAATGAGATGTAAGGCATTATGTATAACTACAAGCTTCTTTGTCATCCCACAAAATTGGATCCTCCTATGCCATAGTCTCATATCCAATTCAGCCTCTTTTGGATGTTCCCTAAGACTAGAAAATTGTGATCACTTTTTACAAATTATGCCAACATTTGTACAATCACACATCTTCTAAATAGCCTTCATGAACCCCACCTTCACCTCAACATCTTGTGTAGAAGTAACTTTACTAGGCCTTTAAACATACCACTTTAGGTTCAATGCATAGGTGGCCACATTCAAGATAGTGTTAAGCTTCTCCCATCTTTGATAAATGATTGTTTGAATATGTTCATTGTAGACTTGCAATGTGGGGTCTTTCTCTTGTATAGTGGCCTTCATTTGACCAAACAATCTGTCAATGCATTCATACACCTCTCCAAGGCTAGGTGCATTAGCATTACCCATATCTAATGAGTTTGAACACTAAAGTAATGATGGTGAGAATGTATTTTACATCAGCCTAAAAAATGTGCTATTCACCACCTCCACTTTTCCCCTACTCTAGCTTAGAATCGAGCTAATTATTCCACTCTACTATCATGACCATTAGTTGCAATGCCTCTTACAAATCAAGCATCCACTCCAAGAGAATAAAGTATGATAATATCTAGTCTCTACAAGTTTTAGAATATCCTCCTTGGAGAAGGTCCTAAAGAGTGCATGTGAAGTGCGGTGGTTGCAAATAATCATCTACACACCTCTTTGATCCAACCAATAAATTTGCACATGTCCTTGAGTGCATTATTCATGGCATGTACAAAACAAGATTCCACCAAATATGCTTGTACTTTGCTTCAATCAACTTCCTTGTAGCTTTGAATACATATGCCACATCTTTCACTACTTGCACCACATTATTTTGCCCAACCTTCTCAATAGCATCTCTAAGGATTTGGAATTGAAAATCGATATCTTTACAGTACCCTCAATAATCAATATCCCTAAGGAAGTAAGGGCACTCTATATATCTGACAATTCACCATATACTTTCACACCTTTTCCTCATATGTGAAGAAGGTGCCCATAAATTTTGTAATGTTGCCTCTAAATTCAACTTGACATAAATGACATCTCCAGAACCTAGTGATCCCCATTGCCTTAGGTTTTTCTTGTACTTTGGTTCCAACTTGTCTTAAAAGGGTCTTCCTATCAAAGGGACTCTTGGAAAAATTTTCTAATAACTTGGAAGAACAACTAAATTGTGCACCCTCAATGGAACTAGTTGCCTCACTTTCTCAAAATCTTCAACATTTAAATTCTTGAATTTGAAGCCATGGTGGGAAGTTCCCCAACACAAACCTCCAAATTTGCTCACAATCTTAAACAACTTTCACCATAACGTAGAGCTTGGAGAGAGATTTCTAATGGTTCAAACTATTTGAAACTATGAATTTGTATGCTCCACTTATGGCCTTTGAAAGATGACCCACCAAGAATGTGTAACTAGTGAAAAAGTAGGGTTTGATTGTGCAAAGATTGAAAAAATAGGCAAGAAAAAAAAATAAAAATCACCTAAGCAGATTATATATGCAAAATTCATGGCCTTCCAAAGTTTTACTACCAAAATTGTGATTTGCAGTTCCTATCAAGGGTTATGTTTGAGCTCCTACTCACATGTCATAAACTAATTGCATATATTTAAATTAGCATTTTTCACATAGGCACATTTTGTTAGTGTTTTAATAAAATTCACCTAAAAATTATGAAAAAGTCTAAAGATTAGATATTTAGATTTTGAGTCAAACATAATATGGTGTGTAACATAGTGTAATTTTTTTATTTTTTATTTTTTTAATTTCTGCTTTGAGATCCCTTTGTTGATGTAATAGCGATGAGAGATATCTTTCTCTCTAATTTGAGAATATTAAATATTAAACAAATAATTGTTAAGGCAAGTTGGCCTTATTATAATTAATATTTTATTTTCTTCAAGTGGCTGACCAATTGAAGAGTCGCCTTGGTTGTGAAGAGTCTCCTTGCATTGTATATATAGAAGGAGATGTTCATCCATTTAATGATCAATCAATTCAATCACTTCTTTCTCACCTCTAGCAGAAGTTCGCCATTCCATTTGCAGCAGATCAGACTTCAAGGGGAAGCATATTTATTTGTACTTAGCATTAAGGAGTGATGCTATTATTCATTGTAATAATTCAGCCTTGAGTAATGCCAGACTTGTAAAGTAGATTCTTGCTCTTGTTCATCTGATATCTATATATAAGAGATATATATTTTGCTAGGTTTTTCTCCCTCGAGTAGGAGGGTTTTCCCAGGGTAAAAGTGTTGTGTTTATTGTTCATGTGTTGTTGTATTTCTATGTATTGTAAATCTGATCCTAAAACTAACATGGTATCAAAGTGAGTCTAAGAAAAGATCTGATCAAAATTGTTAAGCAGTCTAAAGGAGATATAGTCTGGGCAAAGCTATGGATGGTTTCTCAAATCAGACCTAGTGCCTTTTCAGCAACGTAGCCTCTTGGAGACTGAAGAACTTGGTTGGACGGAAACCCAACCAGGGACATTGTAATAGTTTAATTGATTATGGTTTACGGGCCTATATTTGTTTGGACTATCTGAATGGAAAGTTAGCGACAATAATCTCAAGTCTGACTCTTGGACGCCATGCGTACTCTAGGCGATTTGTATTGTCGTGCGTATTCATGACCGAAGCCATCAGTTGCATTAGACATTTGCTCGTATTCTATCTGATGGGTCATGGCTATCATCATTCTTCTATCACCGATGAATGATATGTATATTCTTCAACAACCAATAAATGTATTGAAACAAGCTATGCAGAAGGCATCACCGGGATATCAGGATCCTTAATACATTTCACGGAACTTTGTTATCATTGACGAATGTCTTGAGCACTGGTGATATAGTGAATATCATGGAATTTCAGGAAGTCTCTCCTCTTCATTGCGTCTTTGATGCGGGAATATTTCTGTGTTCTGGGAGTTATGGCAACTGTTATATTCGTGTTGGCCGAATATCTGAGCATACGAGAGTGTGACTATTCAAGATGAAATATAATAATCAATGCTCATGGTATATTCGTGTTGGCCGAATATCTAAGCATACAGGAGTGTGACTATTCAAGATGAAATATAATAATCAATGCTCATGGTCGGCTTTATTATCTTTGCACGGGAACTTGCCATTTCATAATTTGTAGATTTCATCACACCTGTTATCGAGTCTTCCTATCAATCGCTCTTGTTATTTTGCAGTCGTTGGGTGTCACTGTTATATTGGTTATCAAAGAACATGGTCATTGCTTGAGACGTCTGGTGGAGAACGTGTCTTCATCTTAATCAAATATTATGGTGTTGAATATCGAAACTGATATTCTAATGTCACTAAAATTAAATGAGACTCCTATGTAGTGGGCACTTGCATTGAAACATTCTATGTGTGAACATTATATCCAATCGTGATCAATTATTGCAGAATCTCGCAGTTGTTGCAGAAGAACATGGTGAATTTAATATGGAAGAAGCTTGAGCATATCTGAATCTTTAGGTGCAAAGATTAGGAAAGAACAATTGGTGGATTGTAAGGAAGATTAGTCAATAAAGAGATAAGTATTTCATACCCTTGAATAATGTTCATGAATCTTTTATGTAGTTATTAATTCATGCATTGGAATAGTGAATCATGTATGCTTCTAGCATTGGTATTTCTCTTCGGGATAGCTTGATTCTATGAACTATTAGTAATCTCTCTAAAAATGCTTCCAGGATGGATCGAGGAGCAAAAGGATGATGAGAGATTGCATTCAAGAAAGGAAGAGCTTGATACATCCTGTGAGGAAGTCATGCAGGATGAAGAATGGAGACACAACTTGCTGCCATGGGACTGAGTTGGTGGCACATAACTGGAGACATCTCTCGAAGAGGAAGAACCTATTCAGATTGTCACTGCGATCAGTTTCTTCGAAGAGAAGGAATTAACATTCAGAGGGAGTCTAACAAACCAACAAAGACAACCTTGGACGAGGAGGTCAGGAGATTGATGCAAGAACTTGGAGCTTTAGAGGGAGTCACATCATCGTGAAGATCTGTTGTGATGAATATTTCTCTGTGATGGAGAAGTATGAGGTGAAAGCCCTTGTAATGTATATTTCTTTGTGACGGAGAAGTATGAGGTGAAAGCCCTTGTAATGTATATTTCTCTACGACGGAGAAGTATGAGGTGAAATCCCTTGTAGTGTATATTTCTCTGTAACGGAGAAATATGAGGTGAAAGCCCATGTAGTGTATATTTCTCTGAGACGGAGAAATATGAGGTGAAAGCCCTTGTAGTGTATATTTCTCTGAGACAGAGAAATATGAGGTGTGTAATGTCCCCTTTTCAGCATGCTCATGTTGCAGATGGTTTAGCCTATAATTTTGACCCTCATAAGCTAATGAGGATGGTTAGGGGGTCTTCTGAGGATTGTATCATCTCCAGTGTTCAGAGACTAGCAGTTTTGGATTTCGTTTGAAGTCTCCAGGACTCTGTATGCATTACTTACTATTTATAGTAAGTCAGAGTTACATAGAGGGGTACCCTTACTATTTTTAGTAAGGCGTGTAGTCGTATGCAGTTACCTCAGCTTAGCATCCAGTTCAGACGACATTCAGAGATGTTGAGTATTTATGGAGCTATTAATGTTTATTTGGCTTAAATAAACATTAATTAATTTAAAAGGATATATTATTAAGTTATAACTTAACTTAATATTGAGGGTCTAGGCATCATGAGCATGGAGCCATTTGAGTTAATTATTATTTGGGCGCCAACTTTGGTAAACTTAATGAAATATTAAAAGTGAATGCAATTAATAACATTTAATGCTATTAAATGGTGTTTTTTGAAGAAATCGACCCCTCTTGGAGAATTATAAATATTTTACATTGGAGATTGTGCCATTCATTTGATTGAGCATTGGTTTTGATGATTTTTTGTCTGAGAGAGGAAGCCAAGGGTTTCTGAATCAGTCAGCCATTGGAGAACGTTTACTCTTCATTGTTGCAGCCATTTGAGGTGGTGAGATATCCATTGAATCTGGCATAAGGAAGTACTTCATTCAGAGGTTCTCATTGAGCAGAAAAGAGGAGATTACCAAAGGGTTTGTGTGCAAAAATAAAGCATCTAAAGGGCAGAAATCCGAGCAGCAGCCTATCATTGATTTGTTCTTGATTGTTGATCATTACCAGAGGAGGGACGGCTTGCTTTGTAGCAACCATTAACACAGCAGCTTGGGCACTTGAGGGTAAGGGCGATTTTGGTCTTGGAGGGCTTCAAAAATTCTAGATAAAATCAAGGAGGTGCGCCTTGCCTAATTGGAGCATTCTACATCAGTTTCAGAGGAAAAGGCTACATATTCTTGGTGAATCAAATTTATTAGAGAGGTGCTTTTTGGCTGCAAATCACCAACAGTAGTTATTACTCCTGGATTTATCGGGTATGTGAATGTAATACAGATTTGATAAATAAATAAATAGCCTCTTCATTGCAGCAATAGTTAATTTTCAGTTTGTGCATTTTCTTTATGATTGGCATTCTCTTCATTATATGCAAAAAACCCCAAAAAGGAAGAAAACCCTTGTGAGAACACAAAGAAATTGCAAAACATAAAACATAAAATGAGACACAAAAATCTAGGGCAAGAAGAGTTATTACAAGGTGCGAGCCCCTGTTCATCTTTGAGACTGAGATGAGACATCATGTTGAGAGACTCCATGATGACATCACGTTGAGAGACTTTGTGATGAACCCTTTGTACTTGTGTTTTTTCACACATGGGAGTAGCCATAGTGGATGTCATGTTGAGAGACTCCATGATGACATCATGTCGAGAGAATCTGTGATGGGCACTTGTGCACATGTTTCTTTCCACACATGGGAGGAGCCATGGTGGACGTCATGTTGAGTGACTCCATGACGATATCACGTTGAGGGACTCCGTGATGAACTCTTTTCCACAAATGGGTGTAGCCATTGTGGGTGTCATGCTGAGAGACTCCATGACATGGATATCTGAAAAGATACCTCCCTAGCTAAGAGGGAGTGTTGATGTAATAGCGGCGGGAGATATCTTTCTCTCTAATTCGAGAATATTAAATATTAAACAAATAATTGTTAAGGCAAGTCGGCCTTATTATAATTAATATTTTATTTTCTTTAAGTGGCCAACCAAGTGAAGAGTCGCCTTGCTTGTGAAGAGTCTCCTTGCATTATATATATAGAAGGAGATGTTCATCCATTTAATGATCAATCAATTCAATCACTTCTTTCTCACCTCCAGCAGAAGTTCGCCATTCCATTTGCAACAGATCAGACTTCAAGGGGAAGCATATTTATTTGTACTTAGCATGAAGGAGTGATGCTATTATTCGTTGTAATAATTCAGCCTTGAGTAAGGCCAGACTTGTAAAGTAGATTCCTGCTCTTGTTCATCTGATATCTATATATAAGAGATATATATTTTGTTGGGTTTTTCTCCCTTGAGTAGGAGGGTTTTCCTAGCCCGTAAAAGTGTTTTGTTTATTGTTCATGTGTTGTTGTATTTCTGCTTATTGCAAATCTGATCCTAAAACTAACACCCTTTTCAGGGAAATTACAAGATTAATATTGTAAATTTAAAGTGCCTTTAAATTTCAAGGGGTTAAATGGCCAAACCAAATTTAATATTGTATAACATTAACCCCCTATTTTTTCTCAAGAATCCAATTCTATAATCAAATCTGGAAAATTTTACATTATGAACAAGATATTACTGATATCTTGGGCTAGAAAGAGAGTTGGAAGTCATCATTCATCTCACAAGGTCTTGAAAACACTAAGATGAAGTACAAGTTGTTCAAGAAAAAAACGGAAAAATAGACTAACCAGTTTGTAAAAAATCTTAATGTGATTCCAAAACACACAAAAAGAATTATAAGTTAAAACTTACACCAGAAGTTCACACCAAAAGCTCTTTACACCTTTACCTTTAACCATAAACAAATCTAGCAGTAATTTTGTGTATTGTGAAGAGGAATGAAGTTCCTTCCAACCATATATCCAAGCATAGGCATATAAAAAAAAGGCACTGGAAATCCTCCACAAATTGGAGTAACTCCAACGCTTCAATTACTCTAAGAGCTTAATTCAATCCTTGGGAAGTTACTCCTAGCTCTAATATTATGAAATGATAGGTTCATATATTCCTCAAGATCTATGCAACTCCAAAAAGCAATTTAGTAAAGATATGACAATGTGAGAATAATATGGGAGAACACAAGATATGGATGGTATCAATGTTACAAGAGTCAATGCATACTTGGCATGTCTTCCAATTCCGTGTCCAATCACACCAAAATGAGGCATGCTGACTTATTTCATCAGACTTAAAGAGTTTGGTCAAGTCTGGGCCAATTCTTTTTAATAAATCCTTTTCTATAGAATATTTATATGCCTTCTTTTTCAAATTACCAACTCTAAGTTGATTTTTTTTGGCTAAGTTCTTGTGTAAAATATCAGCCTACCAAGTTTGATTCTGGTAACTATAGATGGTATACATTGGCCAAATTATCACTATGCACAAAGTCAGAACCCTTATTTACTTTATACTGTTAAGTTACCTAGCCTTCAATACTTATATAGCACGTGCACCTCATGTCATATGCAAAAGAGGGCCACAGTAATTCTACCATACCAAGGTAGGCTTTAAAAAAACCCAAATTTCAAGGAACACACTAGTCATTGTTTTAAAAGGATAACCGAGTTCTAACCTCAAGCAACCCAAGAGACACCCACAACAAAGGATCCAAGGGGTTTAACAAGGCAAGTTACCATCAAACATGAAAATGTACAGTAACATTACATTTTCATGTGTTAAATGTTTAATAAACTATTTTTTTTATTTTTTTTTGCAATCTATTGGCTATGTGGTTAGTGGTTGTACATTTGACCCTCAACCATCCCTTCAGTCTGGTATCAAAGCCAAGTTTGAAGTTAAGAAAATAAAATGTGGAACGGTTCACAAAGGGATAAAAGTTGAGAAGGGTGGTAGAGGAATAGAACATCCTAAATAAACATTGAGTAAAGATATTGCAAACACTGAGAACCATGCAAGAAAGTTTGGGTGCTATAATAAAAGAAATCAACAAAATAATAAATTAATAATTCAATAAAATTTGAGTGCTATAATAAAAGAAATCAAGAAAATAATAATTCAATAATAGAGAGAACACAAAACATAAAAAAGTACATAAATGTCCACAACTGAAAAGAACAGCAATCGTGAAATGCTTCAAAACCATCTCCAAGCTAAGACAAAAAAAAAACAAATCCAATAGTTCAATAAAGTTGCAATCATTAAATGAAAGCAGATGATGCTATTATTCTTTTACCCAAAGGCATGTGATTACTAATTGTTTAAGATGTGCTTGAAACTCGAAAGATACATAACACGAAATGCTTCAAAACCATCTCCAAGCTAAGACCAAAAAAATAAATAAATCCAATAGTTCTTTCAATAAAGCTGCAATCATTAAATGAAAGCAAATGATGCTATTATACATTACCCAAAAGCATGTGATTTCTAATTGTTTAAGATGTGCTTCATCCCTAGATCAACGTTTATACCAACCTAAATAGTGGTTTTATCCCTAAAAAGAATTAATGACTATGAATTCTCCAGGCTATATCCATCTTTTAAAAAGATGACTTTGACCTCCCACCTTGGGCCCCATTTTTCATGGTTCCGAATTTCTTACTAATCAAAGATTCAAAACTACCACAACGCACTGGGCAATGAAATCATATATGCATTTTGGGACAGGATATAGATGATTAAGTTACTTTCTGGATTAATAATAAAATAAAATTAGTCTAATAAACTAATATTTACAATGGTTAAAGAATATTTTATGCTTATCAAATAAATATGAACTCAAAATGAGTCATGAAGTTTTCCAACATACCAAATCAGCTGGAAAATCCGCATGGTTACCTTCCCCCCTGAAACATCCAGTTCTTGTGAGAATAGAGAACCAAGGTAGGCCTGCCTGCATTGTGACCAGTAAAATTCTTTTTAATGATTTGCAAAATTTAGGGGATTTACATGCTGTCTGCAGAAATACAAACTGAAGTGGCTAAACCTTATACCATCAGCGTTATCAGAATGAATTTAATAATTCCAAAAATCAGAGGAGCAATCTAATACTAACCTGTCGGGCACCAAATATGTCAACTGGAGGGTTATCTCCTATCATATAAAGGGATTTTATTTCATGAGTTGGGAAGTTGTCAACATTTGAAATTTCAAGATGATCACTTGTTTCTAAGCCAATAGAAGATGAAATTTTCTGTAAAACAATCTCGGCATCTTTGAATACAGTAGCATTTGGTTTCCCAAATGATGTATATGTCAAAGCACTATGATGAATCCTGTGAAATGCAAAGTATTTCAGTGATAAATTAACACCCAAATCTACTCATGATGAATCATGAAACATAAACATCTATCAAGATCGAAGATGAATGAGATGAATCATAAGCATTTTTCTCATTCCTTATTTTGATGAATATCTTAGCCACCCTAAGACTTGCCTATTAAATATGCTCTCAAGAGCAATTCGAAATGCTCCCATTCCAAGTCGTACAGTAGGAAATACTGCCTGTGAATCGTGGACACATTTGATATCAGTAACATTATACTAGTTTCTTTCTACATATTTTAAGACATATCTTATTGATTTTGCATATACAATTATATTATGACGCTCTCCTGTTCAAAGGAACCATGTCAATGCTTTTTATCATCTTGTATTATTTTCCCTTTAACCTTGTTAATTATTCCCCACCTCAACTGCTACTTGCAGTGAGCACAAACATAAAAGAGAGATTGATAATAACCTATTTAAAAGAAAAAAGAGTTGAGTTTGTTTTTAGTATTTTACAAACCTGATATTCAAGGTCATCTGCTGCAAAAAACAAAGGTGGTTGATGACCACCACTCCTTCCAGGTAGACCACCAGACCTTAAAACATCACATAGCACCTACAAAAAATATATTGAATAAACTCATTGAGTGTAGCATTCACAGAAAATTCTTGAAGATGAGCATTGACAAACCGCTAGCCAGATTTTTACATATGCATGCAAATAAAATTACAGCCTACATTATAAAAGAAATCCCACTACTCTGTCATTCCACATGGGTTAGTAAAAGCACATGTAAGTCAATCTACATACTAGAAAAAAATGATTTGAACTGTTCTTTCAACACAACTACAATTCATATAACAAAACCTGAATTGTTTACACAGCAGTCCAACTTTCCACTAAATAATTGACACATGAACTGTCATTCAAAAAGCTTTATTTTTCACGAATTAAAAAAAAAAAAAAAAGCTTTATTTTTCGATTATATAATATTTGCATGCCTGCCAATAATGTGCTTTAACTTTTTCCCATCTATTTTCATCAAATACATTATTAAAACACCCAGAAAACCTAGAATTAATCATCCCTATTTGTTCTTTTACTTGCCAGTTTCTCTTAAAGACAGTTATGATTACCTTTCCCAATCCTCTCTTACACTTTCCAATTATGTTGCATTTATGATTTCCCCTCCATCTTTCAAGACACATTTTTCCATCTAAATCAGATGATAATGGCACCACTCAGTGTTTAAACCAGGATCATCACAATTGACCATGCAGCATGTCCCTTATTTTTGATGCAAGATGTCCCTTATTTGTGATGCACCATACCTATTGTCTCCTTTCACAAACTCTATCTACTCAATTTTCTTTGAGCATTTATCATTATCGTTGCATCATATCATTATTGTTCTTTCATAGTTTGTTACTTTGAAGAGCAACCAACAATGGAGCAAATCAAGATCTTAGCTATGATGACTTTGCTTGTTATCTAAATTCTACATTCTGGGCCAAGATCTTGAACTTCATTGCATGATTGCGAGTTTTGCATTATTGATATTTGTGATCCACATTTTCATCATTCACAAAACCATTCTTCAAATTTTAAATTATAAGGGGAAATTCTATGAAAATTAACTAAACCCAAAATTGTTGGAAATTGTCATTGATGTCAAAGAGATATAAATAAATTAAATAGATGTTGCTTAATGCTAGCCGACCTCTCTATGTTTAGCGCCCACTTTGAAGAATTAAATTCTAAATATATTATTTTTGAAGTAGGCTGACCCATGTCTAGCGCCCAACTTGGAATATTTAAATTACAAAATAATATTTTTTAAATAGGGTCCGACCCCTCAAGTGGTGTGCCCAAGGGATGTAATAAAAAGGTGCATATATATCAAGAAGTTGCAACCACCCCCTTTGCATAATATAGAAGATTGATTGGGGGTTTTGAAGGCAAGCAATTATTGAATATCTTTCTTATTCAAGGCAGATTGAGGAGCAGATTTTTTAGCAGATCTATAAGAAAATCTGAAGGAATTTATGAGCAGATTTTGTGAATAAATCATAACAAATCTAAGAAGAATTACAGCAGATCTAAGAGGAAGATTATAGTGTAATTATAGGAGATCTAAGAGCAGAAATATAGCATATTTTGGTGAAGATATTAAGGAAGATTTGTGAAGCATCTCGAAATAACAATACACTTAATATTCATTTGGAGGTTGGTGCCTCCTAATTGAGGAGATTGGGAGGTTGTTGCCTCTCATAGAAGAGATTGGTTGTAATGTCCTATGTGTGAAGCGCTAAACCTCAAGGGATGTAACCCGTCGTGTCGGCAGGTGTGTACCTAATAACCAGATGGTGGGGCTCCACGGCCACGTGTCCACTGTGCTTGTGGCTTCATGCCTTCACCTTCGAGACTACTGGGACACAAACCTCACCTTTAACACCCTAGGTAGCCGCCCTCATTACTAGGCCAGTCTTTTGGTGTAGCGGTTGGCGCTTTGTGGTATCAAAGCCAAGGTCTTGAGGTCAAGCCATACAAAGCGTGGTGGGCTGTAATGTCCTGTGCATGAAGGGCTAAACCCCAACAAGTGTAATCCGTCGTGCTAGCAAGCCTATACCTGATAACCAGATGGTGGGGCTCCACGACCACGTGTCACTGTGCTCGTGGCTTCATGCCTTCACCTCCAAGGTTGGTGGGATGCAAACCTCACCCTTAACACCTTGGGTAGCCGCCCTCACTACTAGGCCGGTCTTTTGGTGTAGTGGTTGGGCCTTTGATGTAATGTCCCCGTTTTTCCCAACTCGCCTTATAGAGAATAATTAATTTAACTATTTAATGTTGCCTGGTAAAAAGTGCATTAAATAAGGTAATATTAAATAATTAGATTAATGAGGTGAAATAAAGTGACACCAAGGAATATTTAAAAGACACTTTAATAAAGTCACTTTATATTAAAGTGCTAATATGTTTTGGCGAGAAATTAAAAGGGAATCTTCTAGAAGTTGAGCTAAGCCTTTAAAAAGGGATGAAGGCGAATCATTTGGGCATCTTGGGGAAAATTACTATCTTTTGGAGAATTATGAAATTTGGAGAGCTTAGCTTACAGGTGGCTTGAGGACGGAAACCCTCGAGTTCTAGGAAGAGGGATTTGGACGAAACCCCAAATTCTCTTACAAACAGATTCAGACATGATTCACATTGGTGCTTCAATGATTGGATTGAACGATTAGATAACTTGTGAGTCTTGCCAGGCAAGACAAATTATTAGTGGTATTTGTAGGCATGTTGGGTGAAAATTATGTAGTCAACTTTTCAACAGATTACACAACTAGGACTTTAGCCACAGCTATGTGAGATTCAATCTCTCCTCTTAGCAAGGGGAGGCGCCCTTCTTACAATTAGAAACCAACTAGAGTATTTACAGAATATTCATAGTATTTACGAAGTGGGGGGTGCGTGTCGCATTCATCATTCTCTCTTTTTTTAGAGATGTGCGTAATGCTTCACAGCTGAAAACGTTCTTGATTCAAAGTACAAGAAACTCACCAAAAGCAGTACAATTGATTCCCTATCTTGGCAAAGCATAGCTTAGAGGTATCAGATAAGATTATAACAAAAGAAAAATGGAAACAAGTAAGGCTCACGAAGGCACAAAGTCATTTCGTAGTCTTTTCAACTGCAGATCTGTGAGAACAATAGAGTTTGTTGCATTAGAAGCACAAAGTCTTCTTATATGCAGCAATTCATTCGAACAATATGAGAGATTACAAGCTCAAAGTCTTGTAGATCCTTCAACCAAAAGCATTAAAACATGAACACAAATTCAAGTTAGAAATGTGACACAAAGTCCACAAGAATCACTTGAAGTCCTTCAGATTTCGTAAACTAATCACCACCAATCTCAATCAAATTCAAGAGACAATTGATCCAACGCAAAGTTTGGTATGCAACTCCTTCCTTTATTGATCAGATTTAGATTCACAAAACATGAACACAAAGTTTCACAATTTGTTGCAAATTGAGCAGCACTTCGTTGCAAAAACTAAAGGATAAACTAATACAATAGGAATCCCTCATATTTATAGAAAGAGGGATGAGCAAAAATAGGAATCTAATTGAGAAAATCAAGGAAATCAGGTGAGTGTTTTTAGGAGATCTCACCCAACTTTGACCAAAATCAAGTGTAATTTTTCTTAATGAAATTACATCTCAAACTTTTGGTGCAATTACACTTTACAAAAAGACATCTAAGATGTTAGAAAATATTTACAAGATGCATAAAAGGATGCATTGAAAAGATCTAACTCTGGAGATCAGGAATCCTCATGGTCCCTGGCTTGGGCGCGGAAGTCTTCATATCTCTTCCTGGTCTCCTGCATGAATGCCTCATCCGGACCGATAGTGTAATCCACAATAGTGTGAATCCTTGTGATAGATCTCATGGCAGATGAGTTAACCTTCTTGCACCTGTCAAGATGCATCTTAAGGTTGTCAATGGTAAGTCTGGCATCACAAATGACATTCATAGAGGCATCTGAGAGATCTGCACTCTCTACTAGCTTCATGATTGCCTCTTTGAAGATCTCTGAAAGTTCTGTAGCCGGAAGGAAGATTCAGTTTTCCTCAAGGAGCTGTCCTGGTAACTCCTTAATCCCTTTTTCAAGGATTGCGCGATGCCCTTCGACATCTTCCTGTACCTGGTGGAGGTCTTTTGGCAGTCATCAGAAGGTAACTGGATCAAAAGAACAACTCTGAAGATCACTGGATAAAACCTGAGAAAGAGCTGCAAGTTGTGGAATCAACAAGAGTCAGTTGGAAATCAACATTGGGAAGCATGCAATGAGTGACGGGGTCAAACGAGCATGGAATGAATGTCAAGGCACGCAAAATGATGAAAAAGTGGAAGGGATGAAAAACGAGGCAAGACTGGCAAGTTTTGAAGTTTCTAGAAGAAAAACAGTGAAAAGTGTAAGGGCGCCAAAATTCAGCGCCCTTGCACTTGGGCAAAGTGAACTTGGTGCAGAGGCGCTAAAAAACAGGGCTCCTGCACTTTCCAGTGTTAGAAGTTTTTTGAAGGCGTTTTGGAGAGAAACATTTGCATTCTTCTACGCCATTACACTTTGATCTTAAAAGTTACAAGCTGAAACAAACAAAACTCCAGCTGGCGTTGAAGAGAAACGATGTGGGAAAAGAAAGGGAACCAAAGACAAAGGCGTGTTAGAAAACCTAACCAGAAATAAGAAGAAACCACGATGAACTCAGCTCAAAAATGCTTGAAATCTCCACAAAAACATGTTTTGGAGATGAAGAAATGCTCGCCCAACAAAGAGAGATGAGTTGCAAATGAAAAGAATGAAGGAGAGAAAATCTAAAATCACTTTTAAGTGATTTACAAGTGTTTAAAATAAACTCAAGTCGCTTCAATAAAAAGTGGCATAAATTATGGCACTAAAAGGTGAAACATGTAAAAGACTCAAAAAACCACACACAAGCCAAAAATTATCTAAGTCTGGGAGACATGTGTAAAGGTGCTAAAATTCAGCGCCATTACTCTTTATTAAAATCACTTTTGTGCAGGGGCGCTGATTTTTGGCGCCCCTGCACTTTTAACACTTAGTCATTTTTTCAAAGTGAGTTGGAGTGTTGTTTTTTGGCACAACTGCACTTTTCCCAATTTCACTAAGTATTAACAGTGAAGGCTCGCGAAGGTACTCGTTTCAAAGGTCTTCGCGAGGTGAACGTAGGGGGATGCTCAAACTGACTATTTGAGACTTTGGAACGCATTTAGAGGTGGCTCAAAAATCACCTTGTTTTGCGTGCTTGAACTTCACGAACCTAGGAAACAAACAAGTTTCGTAGGGGGGTTATCCGTGGAACGAGCGCTGCTAGATTCCATGATAACAAGGCAAAGATCTCAAATGATCGATATTGCCAAGTTGAGGGTTAATGGTAATAAGATTTGCATTCGAAAGTGGTGACACATTCAGATAGGGTGATTGCAGGAGTGAGCATAATGCTGGTCAATTGATATTGTCTCATTCATATTGCTGGAAAATATCATAACCTACATATCTTAGGCTGGGCGTGAACTTCAAAAGGATCTCTTGTGGCATATAAACCTTAACGTCTAGTATTCTGCTCTAAGGAAGGCGCACCTTCCCTACAGTCAATTGTGGACATTTAATAAGGGTTGAGACTGTGAGAGGGGCACGATTCTATCTGTGATTCAAATACCATTATTTGCTGCTATCAAGCACTGTTGAGAGGGGTCGTCTAGACATGTTGGGCATATAGATGCTAGTAAGCGTGAAGATTAAATGAGGTTGCAGGCTTCCTATTATGCCATCACTGTACACCTGGTGTAGTCGTTGCCACTAATACTTGTGCTCAGATTTGTAGACAAAGGGGTGTGGAGTTCTAATACAAACCGCCTTGCTTGAAGTGTCTAGAACTACATAGGGAGTCATGGTTTATTGTAGACAAGCGTGAGGGCATTTCTGGGTGCATAGGAACCTACCAGGTGCAACTTCCAGTGAGGAATTGCTATCACACTCATCACCTACCTTCACTTTTAGTTTGGTCTTATGTTGGGCGTAGCATTTCTCCAAGAGCAGCCATACATCTCGGAGTTTATCAAAATTGGTATTTAAATACTGAGCTCTGTAATTTGTAATCCTGAATATGTATTGTTGTTGTTATTACCACTATTCAGAAGTATAAGAGTCAAGGGTTTTGTGTCATTTGGGTGTCTTGAATGAATTCATGTATTGAAATAATGTAATGTGCAAGTTATCTATTTATTGAGATTAATATACATGATATGCAAACTTTCAAACCATTATCCTTTTCTTGGACGACCTAATTGAAGTTTTGAAGTGTTACGATGGATATAAATGCAAGATCATTTCAAATGCAACAAGATGAAGAAGTGTGTGCGAATTGTATTGAATATCCAACAGTGATAGTGCTAAAGTGTGTGAAAGGAAAGATCAATTGAGCTATAACGCCTCAGTCAACAGAGTGTTGTGTTGGCAATCATTGTAATCCTTTCTAAATCATATTGTATCCTCCTTCGAGATAGTGAATCTCATCAGGTCCTTGTATCTTGCTCCTAAAGTCCTATTATCTTTAGTTCAACAAGTCCTTTGTATCTTGCTTTAGAGCAGTGAGCCTTCTTGCAAAACCTTTTGGCAATAAGCCTTATATTGTGAGTTAACTCTCACCATGGTTTTTCCCTCATTGGGTTTTCTACGTAAATTTGGTGTTCTCCTTGTCCATGTGTGTGTTCTCTATTTCTCATTGCTACTAATCTAGTTAGAAGTAGAATTGCTATATCTTTCATTGATCAAGAAGTGCTAAGCATTCAAACAGCTATATCATTCTTTGTTACTATTTTGCTTAAAGGTTTCTTGATCTAGTAAAGAAAGTTGTCTTGTACAGAAAGAGTTAAGTTGCAAAAGGGGTTAATTTTTTATAAGACTGATTCACCCCCGCCCCCTCTCAGTCTCTGGAAGTGTTCAACACTTGGTATCATAGCCAAGTTCTTTTGTAGAAGCTTAACAACTTGAGGCAAAGATCTAAGATGGCACATGATGGGTCATACAAGGGTCCTAGGTTTGATGGGACTAATAACTCCTCCTAGAAAATGAGAATGGAAAGACACCTAAACTCTCTTGGGTTTAGTGTGTGGCAATCAGTCAAAAGTGGTTATACTACTTCTACCACTCCTCTTACAAACCCAGCTGAAATCAAACTATATGAGTGCAATGCCAAAGCCAAGAATGCTATCTTGTGTGGGTTGGCTGATTCAAAACTTTTGAAAGTGATGAATTGCAGTTCTGCCAAAGATGCTTGGGAAAAGCTTAGTAGCATCTATGAAGGAGACACTAAAGTGAAGCAAGCTAAGATGCAGATCTATAAAAGTGGATTTGAGACTCTAAAGATGACTGAAGATGAAGACATTGCAAGTTATATGCTCCGGGTACAAGAAGTTGTCTCTAGCATCTCCGGACTTGGTGGAGAAGTGAAAGAAAGTGAAATTGTAAAGAAGGCTTTGAAATCTCTCCCAAAATCCTACAGTCATAAAGTGTCAGCCATTGAAGAATCTAAAGACTTGGATCAGTATTCAGTTGATGAAATGTTTGGTACTCTTACTACCTTTGAGATGAGAGAATTTGATAAAGATGTTCCAAAGAAGGAAGTTACATTCAAAGCCAACAAAAAGATTGATGATGAAGTTTCTAATCAAAATGATGAATTTGATGAGGCTGAAGCAAACCTTGTGAGAAGATTGAAGAAAGGCATCGGTAAATACAAATATAAGTTACCATTCAAGTATTTCAGTTGTGGAAGAGTTGGTCATTTTGCATCTAAATATCCTTAAAAAGAATCAGATAATAGCAATAAAAGAGATAAGGTTAAAAAGGGTCTATATTCCAAAGAAAGCAGTGATTCCTCTGAAGATGAGAATGATTCAAATGATGAAACCAGAAACTCTCTTTGTGGCCTTCAATATTGCTGACAAAAAGTGAATGTTGAGAAATATAAGGAGTCTTGCTCCTTGAGTGATGAAGATGCGTTCTCTTTTGATCCGGATCTAGAATCAATGGAACCTGAAGGTTAAGACTTCAATTCAGATGATTGGGATATACGTTTTGAAGGAAAATTTTAGTCTTCTCTGAATAACCTAAATGAAGCAAAGGCAATAAATCAGAAATATGAAAGTTTGCTTGAAGGAACAAAGGAAGAAATGTATAAGTTCAAAGCCAAATTAGGAGCAATCAAATTAAGGAGGGTAGAATGTATGATCTTTGACTTAAAAGTAAAAGTTGAAGAAGGCAAGAGGATTGAAGATTACTTGAATGACAAGCTCAATAACAAGGCTGTTGAATGCTTAAAACTTGAAGAGGAGATTGTCACTCTGAAACGTGAGTTAGAGAAGACAAAAGAACAAATTGTCAAAAAGGAAAAGCCTAATCTTGATAGCCCCAAATCAAATGAAAAGCCTGCGACAGAGGAGAAAGACTGCACTAAAGATCCTAAGAAGAATGGCTCCAGAGATGCAAAGACTATTCAAAATTGCAAAAAAGAAGGTGGATCCAATTCTGACTAGAAGCAAAAAGGGTCTAGAAGTCCTCCATTTGTAAGACAACATGCTCCTACCGGGTTCAATCAATCCTTTCAAAGTTACCATTTTTCTTGCAATAAATTTGGGCAAAAGGCTGTTGATTGTAGAATTAGACAAAGAAGAAATGATAACATGGGAAGAAAATCATTTATTCCCCAAAGAAACAATATTGTCTTATTTTATGGATATTGCTATGCTTGCGACAACTATGGTCACAATGCTGATGAGTGTAGATCTAAGGTGAAGAGGAACAACCTTGTTCCAGAACACAAGATTGTGTGCTACAAATGCAATAATGTACATAAGGCAAACAATTGCAGGAGTGGTTTTGTAAAGCCACCTATTCAGTATCAGAACAAGGTGAGACACTCTATTAGCAAAAGAAGGGAAATGAATTGGATGATCATGAGAAGAAGGATGATTCCACTCTTGTGTTGTAATGTCCCCATTTTACAACACCTTCTGTCAATTCGGATTGATTTGGGAACACTTACTATTTATAGTAAGTGCTACTTTTAGCAGGGGGTCTAGTACAGTACTCTGGTCAGTGGTGAGCCATCTTGAGCGTCTCAGTTTTCTCCAGCTCAGGTTTCAGGGTGCATCACTTACTATTTTTGGAACTTGCTAAAAATAGTAAGTCAATTAGGGTTGATTGAACTTGGCGGGCTAGCCTTGGTCAGGCTAGTCATTGTGCACATTTAGAGGATTAAGTCACATCGTGAGATTATTTCAATATTTGAGGCACTTTGGGAAATGTGCTTTTAAAAAGTGACTTTATAATGTTTAATTAAAAAGGGGACATAGGGGGACTCAATTAAAAAATAGACCAAGGGCGTCTAGTCTAATGACTTGAGGTTGTTTTTAAAAACTAAATAATATTATTCTACCTTGGGCGCCCAAACTTTGGAGGGAAATGAATTCAAAATTAAATTAAAACAATTGTTGGAGCTTTTGGCGTACATCCTAGGGTTGCTAGAGAAAACTTATTAAAAGTTCATTTGGAGGCTCTTTTCATTATGGATGTTTGAGTTTGTTTGGAGGACTGGTTGGGAGCTTGGCTCTGGCTTGGATTTGACTTGCTGAGACGAAAACCTCTACAAGGACACCTTCCCCGTGAGTGAAAGACCATATCAGGAAGGAATTTGGAGGCTTCATTTCAGGAGCTTCATAAGTGCTTCAAGTTGCAGGTTTAAGGGTTTAGTAATAAAGATTTTCAATATATTTGAGATGAAATCAATTTGTTTTTGCTTATTAGATCATGGTATCGATTTGGGTGCTGAATAAATACAGTTTGAAGTAATTTCTCAGTTCTTTTCTGGAGTCTTAATGGTGCTGTAGAACTGGTTTTTTTATCATAAGTCAAAAGGGAAGGAGTATTTCTTTATGGGCATTGAACCCATCTATTCCTTTGCTCAAAGCGAACATTTCAAACCCTAGATTGTATTTTTTGGTGGCCAAATTTATTTCCTAGGGCCAAATCGCACCTAGAGGAAGGGCGGCACCTTTGGGTGTAGATTGCAAGGCTTTCATTTACCATTGGGTGGCGCAAAGACTATTTGGGTGACCCCTTGCAGCGTATGGTCCATTCTTCATCAAGGGAAAGACATAACACAGCTACATCTGCAGATAGTTTGTTGTCCTTGGACTGTGCGCCATAATCTGGGTTCTTCCCTCTTCATATGTTGGGCTTTCTGAGTGTTGTATCCAGCCTATGGTGCCTTTGGAGGACGTCTTTGACAGCAATAAGGCATAAACCTTGAAATCTTATCCTTGGTGTGTTGGACGTGACATATAAGAAGTTTCAATCTACTTTATGAGAGCTACAGTTGTTTGTGCAGCCATCATCGAATTAGAAGATGTAATTTGCAGTCAAATCATGACATTGGGAGGCTAGAATTAAGGGTCAATACTGCAGGGTTTATGGCAGTCATCTCTTGAGAGCTGGTCGTATCATTGAAGAAGCTAAAGTCTGCAGTTAAGGGCGAATTCCAGGTCTGTTCGGTACTTTCCTGAGACTGAATTATTGCATTAAGGGTCCGATTTACTTATTTAAGGAAGTCTGATTTTAGCTTGTATTGGGAGGCCTGATATACTTGTATACTCAGAAAATATTTCTGTTATGTAATCTGAGTAATAAAGTCTGAAAGTTTGATCATTGTGGGCTTGATTATCAAAGTTATTTTCTGCTTTATGTTACCTTCAATTTCATGTGAAACTTTGAATGGCATTTTTGAAACATCAAGCAAAAAAATCCAAACTTATCAAACAGCAAACAGAAACTCAAAAAAAAAAAAATAGTAAGTCAATTAGGGTTGACCGAACTTGGCGGGCTAGCCTTGGTCAGGCTAGTCATTGTGCACATTCAGAGGATTAAGTCACATCGTGAGATTATTTCAATATTTGAGGCACTTTGGGAAATGTGCTTTTAAAAAGTGACTTTATAATGTTTAATTAAAAAGGGGACATACGGGGACTCAATTAAAAAATAGACCAAGGGCGCCTAGTCTAATGACTTGAGGTTGTTTTTAAAAACTAAATAATATTATTCTACCTTGGGCGCCCAAATTTTGGAGAGAAATGAATTAAAAATTAAATTAAAACAATTGCTGGAGCTTTTGGCATACATCCTAGGGTTGCTGGAGAAAACTTATTAAAAGTTCATTTGGAGGCTCTTTTCATTATGGATGTTTGAGTTTGTTTGGAGGACTGGCTGGGAGCTTGGCTCTGGCTTGGATTTGACTTGCTGAGACGAAAACCTCTGCAAGGACACCTTCCCCGTGCGTGAAAGACCGTATCAGGAAGGAATTTGGAGGCTTCATTTCAGGAGCTTCATAATGTGCTTTCAAGTTGCAGATTTTGGGTTTATGATGCAGATTTTTGACACGTTTTGAGGTGAAAACTAATGGTTTTGGATTGCTATTACTAGTGAATGGATTTGGAGAGGATTCTACTCTTTTGGTGGTGATTTTAAATCAATTTCTGGACAAATCGATTTGGCTCCTGGAACCCACATTTCTACTCACAGCTTTGTGGTTAATTTTTATTTTGAAATGGGTATTGCAGCATATGAATGCCCTTGTAATGGCGATCATTTTGAGCTATTGTTTGCTTTTTTTGTGGCTGGATTGAATTTTTAACAGCAGGTCGACCCCTGCAGCCTAGGCACCTTGTCATTGTTATTTCCAGAGTTTCAAAGAAGTGTTTCAGTCAGCTTTCTCTTTGGTTGCGCATGTGAGCAGCTCTCTTCCAAGGCATTCACATAGAGTAAGTTGGGGTTTGTTAGTGGTGATGTCAAGGTTATGAGGAGGAATTGGAATTTCAAGGTGGGACGTCCTTTGTTTAGTGCTGGAGCTGATAATACGAGGAGGATAGAGGAAGACAATTGCTGGGCATGGGGTCTTGGAGGCTTCTTGATGCTGTTTCTGTTACTTATTCCAGCTGGTGGGAGTCAAGGTTGAGCATAGCTTTCATGTTGGCCTTCTCTGGTTGTACATCACATAGTTCCAGGTCTGAAAACAACATTGAATCTGATTTTTGTGATAAGTTCTATGACTGAAATCTTTATTGAAAGAAATAAGAATATTCTTGTTCCTGAAAGAGTTGGTTCTGTTTGCATTTGTTTTATATTATATTTTTGTTTGTGCACAATGTTTAAAGAATGAAACTATTGCTAATTCCTTCACAAGCAAAATAAACAAACCATGAGACATCTCAAACAGCACACAGTAAACAGAGGGAACACGAGAAAAAAGAAAAAAAAGAAAAAAAATCAGATTGGGGGTTGGCCATTACATGTGCACATTGCACAAGATTCCAAGACAAACTGAGATAGTGCATTATCTGAAGGGGAGATTTCACTTGAAGAATCTTTTAGCCCCCTGAAAAGGAAAAGGTGCTAAAATCCTCAGCATGAATGAAGATTTGGATCAAAATAGTTGGTGTGCAGATCAATTGTGCATAAATGTACCTCTATTGAAATTTTCGATGCAACTAAAAGGTGTGGAGGTTGGTACACTTGTCCTAATTGATATCATTCCAGTTTTGTGTACCGCACATAAAGATAAGTTTTTGAAAGGTAAAGAAATCTGAAAAGAAATTCACAGTTTGGCAAAGTCATGGTCCACTTCTCTCCACAAGAAAAGGTTTTGTCTTGCAGACTAGAAGATAAGTTGGTCAAGATGTGAAGGTGTTATATCCAAAGTCTCAAGTCTTTACACCTTCTGAAATAAAAGATGCAAGTGACAAAATTTTTGTCCATGCTCTCGCAGAGTGAAGTGAAGATGCAGGCTTACTAGAATGTTCTGCATTCCTTAGGTTAGAATGTCTTGTCCATACAATCTTATGGATATATTCAGCTATGCTATGGGAGTCCACAAGTATACTTTCAAAAGGAAAATGGTTCCAAATGACTATCTTCTCTACAAAATATATGTTTGGTACTTGTGCTAGTTGGTGTATATACTGGTTCAGTTATGAACATTTTTGCATGTCTCAATATGTTTCAAAGATTGATGTTTGCTTGCCAGATTTCAAGCCAATCCTAAGCAATCTCATGAGAAAGTTGTGAAAAGAATCTTCAAAAACTTGAAGGGAACTCCAAATTATGGCCTATGGTACAAAAAGGATCAAAATTTCTATGTACATGCCTGTTCTAATGTCGATTGGGCAGGTTGTGTTGATGTAATGTCCCCATTTTTAGCACTACACTTTCAAGTGATTGATAGCCCATCCCTAGTGTGTTGTAGGCTAGTCAGTGGCAGAATTAGGGTTTCCGACTACTTGATGGTTTCTTCTGAAAATTCTGGGGTTTGCATCTTGGAGTTTGAGATTGCGGATTGCGGAATCTTTTTGGGTTTTCAGAACGCTTCGCAATGGTATCACATACACTTTGATCCGAGCAACTTTCTGAATTTACTATTTTTAGTAAATTCCATTTTTGGCAGTAGTTTAGTTGGCATTAGTTCAGCAGGCTTTCCTCATCAGGCCGTTCAGTTGGTATAGTTGATTCTTGGCCTTTTGATGCATTTTTGGTGAGATAAGTTATTTTAATTAAAATAATGTTATATTTTCACATTAACCCCTTGGCCTAGCAGTATGACTTTAAGTTGTTTTAAAAAGGGGGTCTTGAGGGGTGGACGTCTCATTAGGAGGCTATTTTAAATATTTCTAAGGTAAAAAATAATGCTTGAGGAAGTGGACGCCTTTATGGAGGAAGAGTTTATTTTATTAAAATAAATTAATCTCCTCATGTTTGGACGCCCAAGGAAGGAGATAATTGAAGATTAAATAAAATACAAATACAAGTGGAAATGTGGATTTGAAATTCAATTAATTTGGGCGCACTTTCTAGAGGCTTCTAGAAGTTCTTATCAAAAGCTATATAAGGAGAGGTTGGGTCTTCATTTTGATCATCTCTTGTCTACTACATTGTTATGCTGCCAGAATGGTTAGTGAGTTGCTTCGAGGAATGCATACCTCCTAGCTTTGGCTTAGTTTCTTGCTTGAAAGATAGCAACTAGCTAAGATGATGGCTATTCTTGACTCTTGAGAGCAGATTGAGCACATTGTATTTGAGTTTCTTGTAGTTTTGATAGTTTTTGAGTTGTTGGTCCACTCATAGCTGAAAGTAGTTTTTATTCCTAAGTCATGGAATAAATTTTATATTGTTCTGGATAGTTTGCATATGTCATTGTCATCCCTGGGCGCCCCCTTTTGGAGAGTTTCAAATTTTAAAATGAAGATTTGGATTTTATTTTGCAGAAGCCGCTCTTCTTGAGACTGCTCTACTTTGTCATGCCTGGCAAATGTTTAGATAATTCATTGAGTGGTTGTTGCAGTCATTTCTTGGTCCTAACTTGATCGCCATCTTCCTAGGAGTTCATTGCACTTGGTCTCACGTCATTTGGAGTAGTTTTGAGGAAGTTACGAGCATTTTAGTGAGTTTTGTAGTTGCTAGTTTGTGCATTTTCAGTTGTTGGTCTGTCAAAATCAGATTGTAGAAGTTTATCTTTTGGGTTGGGTTTTGTGTGGGTTGAGTCATTTGATGATAGGAGAGATATAATACTTCATTGCAGCATTGAGACATTTCAAATACAATGATATTTGCAAGAGAAACTCATATTGTAAGGCTGCTACAGTAGTACTGTTCAGCTATTTTAATTCTTGCAATTTCATATTTTCCCACGTTAGTGGAAGAGAAGAGACTAGTCCTGCTCAGTCTTTCATTGTATTGCATAGATCCTCATCATCATATGATAGCGCCTTGCTCACCTTGGGCTTGGAGTGCACATGCTTGATGATTGAGTTACTTTCAGCACTGCATTGTTATCAATTGATTCTCCACCATATGATAGCGCCATCCCCGTCTTGGGTTTGGAGTGCACATGCTTGGTGTTGAGTTTACTTTTCAGCATTGCATCATTTTCAGTTGTTCCTCCGCCATATGGTAGCGCCATACCCACCTTGGGTTTGGAGAGCACATACTTGGCGTTGAGCTTTCCTTCAACATTGTATTTCCTTTAGTTGCTTCTAACGACCCTCGGCGCCATATGTCAACACCAATCTCATCCTGAGTTGTGTGTGCATTCTTGGCGTAGAGTTACTTTCCAACAGAGTTTGGTTTTGGGCTAACCTTAACGGGTGACTGTTGTGATTGAGCTGAATTGTTTATTGAAAAAACAAAAAAATTGGTTCGGTTCATTACAGTGGTATCAGAGCCAAGATTCTGCCATCCTGTGAAACAAGACAGAGTCAGTTGACAGATGAGTGAGAAATAAATCAGATTCTACACCAGCGGTCAAAATTGAGTTCAGTTTTAGCTTTCAGAAGTTTTGAAGATGTTGCGTTTTCTGAGGTCCAGGAATCGGGATAAGTCAAATTTGACTATGGCATTTGAGGAAGGAAAGGTTAGTGTTGCTGCAAGTGATTTCATTGGGTATGCCGAACAGTACAAAAGATAATGTGAACATGAGGCTGCCATACTCCGTGAAGAATATCAAAACATGTCAGATGAGTTTAGGAACTGTTGTACCCAAAATAAAAATTTTGGCATTCTGTATAAATTGAGCTAAGTCTTATTAAAATGTCATTAAAAGTCTTTTTTAGGTCAAACCAAACATAGGGTCTTTGTGGGTTTCTGTCAAGGAACACGTACAAAATTCTGAAAATTTGAAATCAGGGTTTTACACCCCTATTTTTAGGGAAACCCCCGAAAATAGGACCTTCCCAGAAATGATTGAAAATGATTTTGATAGGATTAAAAGGCTTCGCAATCACATCAGTCAAGTCAGAATCATCAAAAGACACATTTTACTCTAGTGGGTCTATTTCTATTTTTCAGGAACAAAGTTAGGAGCTCCACAGCCATTAATGGCAGATTGGCCAGTACCAGGTGCTGAAAGTTAAGCTTCAAAAGCTTCAATGACACAACCATGGCGAAAAAGGTCTAAAATGATGTTGTTTGGTGAAGGAGATTCCTGAAACTCAAAAAGGTCAAAATTTGACTAACTCTGGAAACGTTACGAAGGAGAGACAAGTTCGCAATGCTGAAAAGAGCCTTTTTCAAGCAAGGGTGCCCATGATCTTTAAAGGTCAAATGCAATCTATTGAATCATCCAAGGCAGTCTTCCTCGGCGTTTGCTTGCTGGCTCGACAACGAAACAAACAGCTAGATCATCTGATGAGTTGATCATAAGCAGTTGTTGATGAAGCGAAAAGAGGCAGTTGACGAAATATCAAGAAACGGTTGTTGAAGGTGAAGATCACAGAAAAAAGAGCCTTTTCCAAAGAAAGGCGCCCTTCTTTATGGACCTCTAGATGCTGACAAATGACCAAAGGCTTCCCAAGACAATCTTCTCAACCTAGATAGATCTCAACAATGCAACTGCAAGCATAGGCATCTCACGAAGCAGTCAAGAAATAATCAGGATCAAATCAGGCAGCTTTTCAGATGAGGATAACTAAGCTGAAGGACAAACGTACCCTTTTCAATGAGGGGTGCCCTTGAATAAAGGAACCCTAAAATGACTTCTAAGTTTTCCAACTCCAGTCATCTTTGGTGAAACGGAGCTAGCTACCTGATGAGATATCAAGCAAGATCATCTGCTTCTCCGATCAACGAGAAATCTAGATCAAAGCACGAGAGGCCATTTCAAAAGGCTAAAGAATGAAGATTGAAAACTCACTAAGGCACAAGCAAAAGCACCCTTTCTTGGAAAAGGCGCCCTTTCTTTTGAAGCCCTGAACTCAGCTTTTTACCATCATATCTCCCAGGCACTTCTCTTTAGGATGGATCCAGCTCAACAACGAATGTACCAGCAATAGCTTAGGATCAGCAGATCAAGCTAGATTCAGGATCAAACTAAGGTCATTCAAGAGAGAAAATAATAAAAAACTTGCAAAACTCAAAAGGGACGCCTAGAAGAAGTCAAAGGTCAAGTTGTTGACTAAAGTCAAGATATTTGAGATAAACTTGGCTAAAACACTCCATGATAAGTGGAAATCACCTTTTTGAACTTTAGATCAAGCCAAAACAACTTTTGATCATGAGTTAGGTCCCCAAACTTGTGGATCTAAGGCTTGAGTCTATATAATCAAGGTATAGGCGTCCTACTTCATTATTTCATTGCAGGTTAAGGATCAAGAACAACCATAAGCTCTCAAGGACACCATTTACAGATTTGGACAAGGTTTTCATCCGTTCTTCAATATTTCTTGCAGATCTGAAGCAGAAGAAGATTGCTAGTCTGAGATTGGATTCAGAGACAGATTTTCTCAGGGAGTCAGATAAAAAAACTTCCAATCCATCTTCTATCTACTTCCTCTCTTCTTGTCTTAGCTTTTCTTGCATATTACAAAAAGGCAACAGGCTACATCAGATCAGATCAACTGGGTAAATTCAGCATAATTTTCTAGAGAAACCCATCTCGTCAGATTTTCTAGAATCAACAAACTTGCTGCCCCTATTTTTGGGGGTTTTTCCAAAAGTTTCAGAATCAAAATTCTGAGGAACTGGGCTTGTTCAACATTGAAGCACGAACAAAACCCATGTGCCAGATTTTTTCCGGAAAAATACTTCTCGGCAGGGCGCTATTTTCAAGGGTTTCCAAAAATTATCAAAACAAAGTCAAGTTTACAGTCAATCTTTAAGTTTTTCAACATGCAGTACTCTCAGGTACAATACGGGACCAAGACGGCCCTATTCCATGATTACTTGAAAACAGTTGACACAAACTTACATCAGGTAAATCCAGTGGTTGATCTGGAGCAGCTGGAGGGCATGAATCAAATCACATTACAGAATATTGAAGAATCCGGGTTGCTACAGGTTGCGTCCATCCCCATCACATTACAGAGCATGGAGCTTGTAATCGCTTGTGTTAAGCATTACAATCCTACCACTAGCGAAATCAAAGCAGTGGATGGGAGAATTGTTTGCAGTCTAAAGCCTCAGGATATCGAAAAATGCTTTGATATTCCATCATGTCCTAACAGCAAAGTCATATCAGTGACGGAATGCGAGAAGGAATTCGAGACGGCCAAAGACAAATGTCAAAGGGTAATAGCTGAAAAATGGCTAAAAGTGACAAAGGCTAGCTTGCCTAAGTTGGTGGGACGAGGAGAATGTAAAGATGAGTACGCAGTGTTAATCACTCTACTCAATAGAATCACTGGAGAAGAAGATGGCAATCATTTTCAGTCATGGATGTTTTATGTCATTGCGAAAATCATTGGCAAAAGGGAACATTATGACTGGGCCACTCTGATTAGTGACACTCCACCAACAGATCACCGGGTATTTGGAAGCTCATAGGTTCCACATGTGCTCTTACCCGGTATACCCAATTGCCTTCCAAGGTGATTTCAGAATATTGAACAATGTGGGAACCTTAGGTGTGCAGAAGGTTCACGAACATTTTACACGTCTTGAGTTTACTCAAGCGGAGCGACACTTCAAAAGAACGAGTGATCACTTCATTATGCACACCATACGTGAGCTAGAACATGAGATGCACATACATATTTCACAAGCAGCCAAAGAGGCAATGGCGGATTGGGCGGATTGGTTCATCCAATTCCCTACGTTCTCCTACATACGCGTGTATGGCTACATTGGTCACCCCGCCATGCTACCAAGATACCCTTCAAATAGGGTAGTCTTCATGGAATTCTTGAGACAGTTGTCCAAAGTTCACGTCTACTTGCGCTTGAAGAAGAAGACAGCTGTTAACTTTCCCGTTGGAATGGGACTCTATAGATGCAGATTCGCGGCATATGCTAAGATGATGAGTCGGGAAACGGTGAGGCTTAATCTCAAGTACCTCATTGAGAGAAGGTCCTATGATCCCAGAGGGCTCTATGCAACGCATCTCGAACAACACTTGTCACATAAGTCTTCTATGGAATATTATTGGGTAAATTGTCAAGACGAGTATGAAGTGCGAAGAATGAATTACAGCAAGTTCAGACTCCCACAAATTGCTGATTTTATGTCAGCAGACATCGAGGGCCTATCCGACGATGAAGGGGAAGTCATTCTCCCCTCATTCTTTGCAGATTCAGTTGACTCCAAACCACTCCCAAGAGTGGATTGGTATGCCAAGGAAAACCCGTCTATAGAGGAAAGAACGAGTAGAGTGGTTAGAAATAGCCAACTCTATCTCGACAGCAAGAAATCAAGGAAGGTGATACCTCACAGAACAGAGCTACCACAGGTTCAGTCTACATCACCTTCCACTTCAAGAAGGAAGCCTAGGCAGAAGCAATGGTGCAATCCTCCCCAAGGGATGAGGATGTCGAAGCCTACAAGGCCCAGAACACAGAGGACACCTGTGGAGAAAGCCACACATAGTCCTAAAATAATCATGGGTATTGCTGCCCCAGAGCAAGGAATAGAGACTGCTACCCTTGAACTAGCAGAAGTTGTTGCTGAGGAGCCAACAACAATAGTGGCTGAAGATCCAGTAGCAGAGCCAGTAGTAGAACCAACAGCAGCAAAAGAAACAGTCCCTGTTATGGAAACAAAGCAGCCAATATCACCATCATCACAGCAGTCACAAGTCCTCATTGACTTGGATTTGCCACCGAGAGACATTGCTCTAGCACAATCTCACACTTCGGGCATTCAAGTACCTCATATTCCTCTTAGTGAAGTTCGCCGAGATTCCATTTGGCTTGAAAGCTTCTTAGGAAGAAAGAGGGAAAAACCTCCTATGAACTTGACTTCACCGAATTCGACCACGTCCCACAAGACAAGCCGGCGAAGAAGTTGAAGAAGCAAGTTCACATAGAAAGGAATGCAGAGTGTGAAATTACCATAGAGACTATTGCCCCACCAGTAGAGAAAAGCATACATGAGGTACAAGTGGAAGACTATACATTGTCTAAGCTTAACCTCAGGAAGACTACACGACAAGTGGAGGCAGATCTTCTCAGAATAAATTCGGTGAGCACACAAGAAAGAATGGCCAAGGATGGAAAAGAAAAAGCAGCCTTAAAGGCTGAAAATCAGCAACTAAGGTCATACATTTCCAACTTGATTCATGGCACCCCGAACGTCTTAGCCTTACCAGCAGGATTGTTAGATCTCCCCGCAGAACAAAATCATCAACAATTGATAACATACAGAAAACACTTGAGAGATCAAGTGGAAGAGTTTGTTCTCAAGGGTAGATGTATACTGGCAAATCTATACCAGTTACGAGATAGAGCACATGGATTTCGTGCAGAGATCCAGCACCCAGAACAAAGAATTGCATAGAAGAGGCTAGAAGACGAGAGCACAATTGCAGACTTGCAATTGGCGTATCAATCAGTCTACTCCGAGGAAAACAAGCAACATCTCTTTGCTTGGAAGGAATAGCTGGCGTACAAGGTGAAAGCCTATGACGCCCATTCAGTAGAGTTGATTGATTACAGACGGGTGGTCGCCACTATTATCAACTTCGCAAGAATGTTGGTAATATCATTCCCTCGCATGGAATATCAGCGTGAGGGAGGAGAATACATCGAGATGGTCACTGTACAAAATCAGTTCAAAGACATTATCCGCAGTACCATTCTTGATGATCCAGATGGTTGCAAGCTGGCTAAGGTGGCAGCTTTATCAACCAAATTCGAAGAGGCAGCATCTCAGTGTATAGACTTTGGGAATCAACTCACAACGGTGAGGTAATGCTGCGACGCCACGCCATCATTCTACAAAGAATTAACTCCCTAGAGGCTGATGAAGTCAACGAATGGATAGAGACACTGTTGATTAATAGTGAGCTATAAAGGCACCAAAGAAGGACGTCCTACACCCTCCAAGTGGCATTTATGATACTTGAGTTTGACTTGATGCTTCTTTCCAAGTCAACTCAAGATGACATTAAATGTAATTGGAGTTAACTTGATGCCCCTTTCCAAGTTAACTCCATATCCCTTAAATCATGCATTGTCAGATCCCACTGATTAAGGATGTCTAATCGGCTTCCATGATTTGTGGATCGTAGATCTCCACTAAATGTGGATGTCTATTTTGGAGGGATACTTACATTAAAGTTCACCTTTAGTTTACTTTCAATCAACTGAAGTAGTTTCTAGTTGACTCTTTGTTTACTTTCAGTTAACTGAAGTAGTCTTCCAGTTAACTGCTTGTTCCCCCTTTTTAGGAATAAATCTTGCTAATTGATTGGAAAGAACTCATTGTTAACTCAAGGAGATTTTGGGGTTGCCCACTCCTTTGAGTTCTATAAATAAGAGCCTTGGGCTCATTGTTTGTTTAACTTTTACTTGCTATGCAAAATTGTTGTGCCATTATTGCCAACAGCTTTGAAAGCGAATATTTGTTCACTCTTGGATGAGAGTTCGTTGGTTGATTGTAATTGTGCATGATTCTGTGCCTTCGCTATCCCAACCTTTGTAATTCGTTGATGAAGCTTGAAGAAGAATATCAGAAGGCGCTTGCATTTTGATCTACCTATTTGAGTTATTTCCACGTCTTGTATCAAATAGCTTGTTGTTTCATTTCCCTCCTCCGATAGGGGTTCCTCCTTGGATATTTGTCATTGATAGTTATCATTTGTTGTTGTTTAATGTATTGTCCTTCAACCTATACTTTGGATAGGGGTTCCTCCTCCTTAGCAAGCTTGTCGGCCAAGACATCGCCAATTTGTTGTTTCTTGTAAACCGTTTCCTAGCCAATACCTCGGATAGGGGTTCCTCCTCCTTGGCAGGTCTCAGATCCAGTTTACCGTAAAGAGTGTTTGCTTGTACCAACCTTATCCCGGAATATATCCGAGAGTTCAGAGCCTCGGCCATATTCTCAGGAGACGGCGAATTCAAGTGATCCAACCCTTCATTCCCGCTCCTTTACCCTCATGCTCTGTTTACCTTGAAGGTATTGGATAGATTAAAAGCTAGAATAGTCGTAGTTAAGATCTGCAGAAACCAGAGAAAAAGATTAGCTGCAGCGCATTGTGTTTGTGCACCCTTGTGTCCTACCGCTGAAGTACAAAAAGATAGGGACCTTAGTTTACCATACCCTTCCTTACGCATTGCTTTCAGCAGAGAGGGACTTCTCCTCTTTAAATAACGAAGAAGTGTTGCAAAACATTTGAAATAGCTGAACATTTACAATCAACACTCCAGAGGTGCTAATTTAAACGCCAACAGGAACAATGTTTCGTTTGATTCCTATTTGAATTGTGTGGCATTACTAAAGCCTGGAAAGTTGGATATGGTCAACCACATCAAGAAAATGATTAAAAGAGAAGCAGAACAAGCCTTGGTTGAAGGATCACAGAAGGAAGAAGCTAAAGTGCCTATTTGTGATTTGCAGCCCACAAATAAGCAAGTTGAAAAAACTTTGACAGTTGAAGAGTGTATGGAAGAATGCCATAATTCTTACTTAGACTTGCATGTAATAGCAAGTGATGAAGATCAGTTCGGTGAAAATAGTGTAGCAGTAGTCTTGAATCCTAATTTGGATTCAGCCTATGAAGGTCTTGAAGCTAAGGGCTTCATAGAAGATGTTGGTAGAACTATTGTTTGGGATGAGTTCGTTGAAGGAGAGGAAGATAAAGGACATATTAGTGATATTGGAGGTGAATCCAATGAGTTCATGCATGATCATGTTGAAGATTTGATGATGAAGGATTTTCTTCTTTTTGCTGACCCAACTTCCCAAGAAGTTCCACATGAAGAAATCAGTGACATACTTTCTCATGATGGTCCCATAGAAGATAAGAATGGTGAAGTTTTCAAAACAGCGAGTATAGAAGATTCTTCACTTCATTTCAGTGGTGACATTGTTGGACTTGGATTTGACCAGCAAACCGCACCATTGGAAAGAAATGTCTTTGAAGATATCAGCTTAAGAGATTCAAGAGCTGACTTATTCATTGAGTCAATACTTCCAGTGAAGCATGAAAAACCTTTTCCTGTTGACCATCTCAGTCAACCGCTTGGCATTTGGGATCCGGGTGTGTTGGCATCAAGTTATAATAGAGAACCTATGTGGGATAAGTTTCCATTTGATCTTGATGAAGAATAAGAACCTGATTGTATGACAAATGATGAGGTGGCCATTGGAGAAGTTGTCTTTGAAGAAGAAGATTGTTTAACAAAGCTCCATAATGATCTCTTTGAAGTGGTTGCAGCCACTAAAGAGGAATATGTGGTTACAGAAACTTTACGAACAGCAGACAATTATGATTCATTGATCAAGTTGGAGGCTACCATAAGGTTTGATCAAGAAGACAGTGATAAGGAAGAAGAGCTTGATGACCATATGGCTCTTGAAGATGGAAGGTTTGAGGGAGTTACCCAACACAAATCTGATTTATCAAGGCATGAAGCTGATTGCAAGCAACGGGTTGAAGATTTAGTGGAGTATGATGTTTTCCAAGACATTGAGCATTCTCCGCTAGTTGGTGGTGTAGTACAAGAATGTTAGAGCAGCAATGAAGGCTGCAAAGACAAGAAACCAAGTTCTGATTTCCAGTTGCAGCCTAGCAGTAATTCACCATCTTCACATTTTCATGAAGGGAAAGGTCAATTCAATGTGTCCTTTGAAGATGAAGTGCGAGCTCTATCGAGATTTGATCGCACACATAGTTTGATTGAAGGACTTATTTGGGAGGCTCAATTGGAAGAGAGACGAAGAGAAGTGAAGGATGAAGTTGCTCTTCCCAATTTGCAACTTATTAGAGATTCTTTGGAGACCCTGAAGTCTGAGTACATGCACTTGATTGAGGATGGAAATCATGCCATTGAAGTTGCAGAGAAGACCATTTGTGCTTTCCAAGATAAGGAGAGGAAGGTTGATGAGCTTTCTCATGAGCTTGAATCAATAAAGGCTATATTAGAAGGAACTCAAGTGGCATTGATGGAGGCAGAAGATCGATTTGCTGATTTCAAACTTTCCAAGGAGCAAGAGAATGCACATAGAGCCGAAGAAATCAAGCATGTAATAGGTGAGCTTGATAGTCTTTGAGAGGAGTTTGACCTTGAAGATTTCACAAGAAAGACTGAAGTTGCAAGTGCAGATTTGGATCAGCAAGATGAAAAAGAGGGCTTCCAAGTTTATGGCAATCCTCTCTTTGATTTGCAAAAAGAGTAATGTAGGGAAGAAACCAAGCAAGAGGTCGAGTATAAACTTTCATCTAATGGTGCTTTGTTATCACTCCATGAGGATATGCCACGTTTGTTGATTAGCAATGAATGCATAAGGGGGTTTGAAGATGAAGAGTCCGCGTGGGAAGTGTCGAAGTAAGGTAATTTCAACATCTATGTCATCAAGGTGTTGAAGAGACAAGTCTTAGGAGCTGCTGGTAACTTCATTACAGCAGCAAGGAGTGAAGGTTTCAGACCTACTACTCACGAGGAATGGGGGAAAGGCAGACCTAAACTTGGTGTTTGCACTCTTGACAATCCATCCCTTGAGTGGAGTGATGTTTAGGCTCAAACTAGTCCGTTTTTGGAGTGGGGATTGACGACAACACTTGTTCCATGTTCCACAAATGTGAATGCTTTTATGAATTGGTTTCAAAGGTTCACTAGAGGGGATGCCAATTTTATGAGTATGCACTTGGTTTTGACCAGCACTTGGGGTTGTGTTGAATTCTCTTTCTGGTGTGTTGGAGATCATCTTCAGTTGGGTATCCATGCTTGCGATCCTCAACTTGGCTTGATGGAGCTAATTACATATGGAAAGGAATTTTGGAGGGATAAGAATCAAATTATCAGATTTTTTGGTGTTGTCCCCTCCTTTACCAGCCTTTTGATGGTCCCATTTGTTCATTAACAAATGGATTGGAGAGAAATTTTAAGTTTGGATTGGAGAGATGAATGGTTGGTGGCTCTTGAGAGTGACCCTTGGCTAAGGCAAAAGAAGATTTGGAGACTCAAGCTTGTTGATTGGAGGCAGGCCAGCCACCTCACATAGAGAGTTTCTCTCATTCAAGAGAGTTGGTTCATCACTACCGGTCAAAGAAGTGGTAGTTTTTGGATGGAGATGGCTCTAGTGTGTTTTCCAGCCACTTTGGAGGTTTGTGATGTGAGCTCTGATAATTTACTTTCATTGTTGGTTCAAGACAGCGAGCTACCCCATGCTTTGATTCTTCATTCTGAGGCTCATAGGGTTGGAGTTATGAGAGTTATTTGTAGTCCTCATGGTAGTATCAGTATAATTCAGATGAGGCATAGTAGCTCCATGAGGAGATATGAGTATGAGTTTGTTGAGCTCTTGCAAAGGATTGCTTTCCTCTTTGCAAGAAGATTTGAAGATGTCACATTTGCAGTCATGGTTTCGTTTGATACCGTATGGAGGTATGCTGAGGAGTTTGATTTTGAGTTGAGTAGCCTATCTTTCTTCTTGCATAGGATTGTGATAAACAGTGGTATGGTTGATATTGTTGACTCTGAGCATCTTGGACATGAGGCGTTGCATGATATTGATCTCAGTCCTTCAAGATTTTTCAGTTTGAGTAACATGGATGGTAACATTTTGGAGTTACAAGGGAGGTTAGTGCAGCATTGGCATGATGTTCTCACTGATGTGATCAGAGTGGTACAGCATCGGCATGGTGGGTCCTTCCTGACACGGAGATGGGACCCTGGGATCGTACTTGATTTGCGATGGTTCAGTCTAAATTTTTCTGGAGTTGTGGTGGTATTGCTTGAGGACAAGCAATTTTGGGAAGGGTGGATTGTAATGTCCCCATTTTTAGCAATACACTTTCAAGTGATTGATAGCCCATCCCTGGTGTGTTGTAGGCTAGTCAATGGCAGAATTAGGGTTTCCAGCTACTTGATGGTTTCTTCTGAAGATTCTGGGGTTTGCATCTTGGAGTTTGGGATTGCAGATTGCAGATTCTTTTTGGGTTTTCAAAAAGCTTCGCAATGGTATCACATGCACTTTGATTCGAGCAACTTTCTGAATCTACTATTTTTAGTAAATTCTATTTTTGGCAGCAGTTTAGTTGGCATCAGTTTAGTAGGCTTTCCTCTTCAGGCCGTTCAATTGGTATTGTTGATTCTTGGCCTTTTGATGCATTTTTGGTAAGATAAGTTATTTTAATTAAAATAATGTTATATTTTCACATTAACCCCTTGGCCTAGTAGTATGACTTTAAGTTGTTTTAAAAAGGGGGTCTTGAGGGGTGGACGTCTCATCAGGAGGCTATTTTAAATATTTCTAAGGTAAAAAATAATGCTTGAGGAAGTGGACGCCTTTTTGGAGGAAGAGTTTATTTTATTAAAATAAATTAATCTCCTCATGTTTGGACACCCAAGGAAGGAGATAATTGAAGATTAAATAAAATACAAATACAAGTGGAAATGTAGATTTGAAATTCAATTAATTTGGGCGCACTTTCTGGAGGCTTCTAGAAGTTCTTATCAAAAGCTATATAAGGAGAGGTTGGGTCTTCATTTTGATCATCTCTTGTCTACTACATTGTTATGCTGCCGGAATGGTAAGTGAGTTGCTTCGAGGAATGCATACCTCCTAGCTTTGGCTTAGTTTCTTGCTTGAAAGATAGCAACTAGCTAAGATGATGGCTGTTCTTGACTCTTGAGAGCAGATTGAGCACATTGTATTTGAGTTTCTTGTAGTTTTGATAGTTTTTGAGTTGTTGGTCCACTCATAGCTGAAAGTAGTTTTTATTCCTAAGTCATGGAATAAATTTTATATTGTTTTGGGTAGTTTGAATATGTCATTTTCATCCCTGAGCGCCCCCTTTTGGAGAGTTTCATATTTTAAAATGAAGATTTGGATTTTATTTTGCAGAAGTCGCTCTTCTTGAGACCACTCTACTTCGTCATGCCTGACAAATGTTTAGATAATTCATTGAGTGGTTGTTGCAGTCATTTCTTGGTCCTAACTTGATCGCCATCTTCCTAGGAGTTCATTGCACTTGGTCTCACGTCATTTGGAGTAGTTTTGAGGAAGTTACGAGCATTTTAGTGAGTTTTGTAGTTGCTGGTTTGTGCATTTTCAGTTGCTGGTCTATCAAAATCAGATTGTAGAAGTTTATCTTTTGGGTTGGGTTTTGTGTGGATTAAGTCATTTGATGATAGGAGAGATATAATACTTCATTGCAGCATTGAGACATTTCAAATACAATGATATTTGCAGGAGAAACTCATATTGTAAGGCTGCTACAGTAGTACTATTCAGCTATTTTAATTCTTGCAATTTCATATTTTCCCACGTTAGTGGAAGAGACTAGTATTTGCTCAGTCTATTGTAATTCCCACAGTTGTGGAAGAGACTGGTCCCGCTCAGTCTTTCATTGTATTGAATAGATCCTCATCATCATATGATAGCGCCTTGCTCACCTTGGGCTTGGAGTGCACATGCTTGATGATTGAGTTACTTTCAACACTGCATTGTTATCAATAGATTCTCCACCATATGATAGCGCCATTCCCGTCTTCGGTTTGGAGTGCACATGCTTGGTGTTGAGTTTACTTTTCAGCATTGCATCATTTTTAGTTGTTCCTCCGCCATATGGTAGCGCCATACCCACCTTGGGTTTGGAGAGCACATACTTGGTGTTGAGCTTTCCTTCAGCATTGTATTTCCTTTAGTTGCTTCTAACGACCCTCGGCACCATATGTCAACACCAATCTCATCCTGAGTTGTGTGTGCATTCTTGGCGTAGAGTTACTTTCCAGCAGAGTTTGGTTTTGGTCTAACCTTAACGGGTAACTGTTGTGATTGAGCTGAATTGTTTATTGAAAAAACAAAAAAATTGGTTCAGTTCATTACAATTGATGACTGGAGGAGTACAAGTGGAAGTGCATTCTTTTTGGGAGATAAATTGGTCTGATGGTTCAGTAAAAAGCAGGACTCAGTGTCTTTGTCCACAACAGAAGCAAAATATATTGTTGCAGCATTTTGTTGGACCCAAGTGCTTTGGATGAAGTAGACTTTGAAGGATGTGAAGGTGGTTTATGATGAACCTATTCCTATACAATGTGACAATACAAGTGCAATTAACATTTCCAAGAATCTGGTAATGCACTCAAGGACTAAACACATCTCAATCCGATATCACTTTCTGAGAGAGAAGGTTGCAGAATATGAAGTCAAAATGGAGTATGTGCCTACCAAGGACCAAATTGCAGATATTTTCACTAAGGCACTTTCAAAGGATACTTTTGAGTATCTACAGTAGAAGTTAGGGGTTATTGCCCTCCTTGTTCTAATTAGATGCATAAATGGTGCATCTATCCAGGGGGAGAAATTCATGTCATCTCCTTTTCTCTTGGATTGATGAGTGCTACCTCTCAGGGGGAGATGGTAGAAAGGGGGAGTCCTGAAGATGTTGTGTACTTGTTACTAGTTCAAGAAGTTGTGTTGTTGGTCAAAGGGAAAGTATGTGTTGTTCAATAGAAGATACTTTTTCTCTTTGTCCCTAAAGACATAATAGATGCTATTGCTTTATACATACATATATGGCCCTTTGTCCTTGATGTCAAAGGGGGAGATTGAGCAGTGTGTGTTGCATTCAATGCCAAAGGGGGAGATTGTTGGCGCTTGTTGTCATTGATGTCAACACTAAGGAGATTGTTGGCAGTTGTTGTCATTGATTGCAACAATGATTGTTGGTTGTCATTGTGTTGTACCCCAAATTAAAATTTTTGCTACACTTAGGCATTTTGAAAAAATGGTCAAAAGTCTTGTTAAAAACTGTCAAAAGGTCGAAAAATGAAAACTTGCATGTCATGCATGGTGCTCAAAAGCTCAAATTTTCAAAATCTGAGGACCTGGGTCTGCTTAGAGCGAAGTTATCTACAAAACCCAGATCT